>JAKOGI010002229.1:72500-129445 GCA_029747015.1 Carnegiea gigantea
TTGTCAGTTTCTATAGTGTAGACGAGGCACCATGTTTAGACATTTCTGAAGTACCGTTAGAGCTTCTATGATCTTTCCAGCTCTCATTTTTCCTCTATTCTATAACAACCTCACACACATGTTCTAGAAGTCACAAAGGTTTCCATTGCCCTCAATCTTCTTGATAGAGAGTTATTAGTGGTTTTACTTCTCTGCAAAAATAATACTCCTCTCGAAAAATAGTTCTTAGAAAAGGCTGGATACCATTTCTCTCTATTGTTGTACAGCTTCCTCAACCAAGTGTTTCCCTTACAACAATATACTAATGTCATCTTGCATCATGCACAATTATTCTATGTTAAATCTAATAGACTAACTAGCCCTGAATATAATTTTGTTCATATCTACTATAAACAATGCTCAGTCATGTACATCTTTAGCTAGTACAAAGAGTAAAGAAAAATGGTTCATCATAAAAATTAATATAAGTTTGTTCATGCATGCTATAAAAAAGGGGCAGCCCAGTGTACAAGCATTCCGTGTTCACGCAGGGTCTGGGGAAGGGCCCCACCCTAATGGGTGTAATGTAGGCAGCATATTCTGACTTTGGCAGTGGCTGATTCCAAGGTTCGAACCAAAACATTTTGTTCATATCTACTATAAACAATGTTCAATCATGTACATCTTTGGCTTATACAAAGAGTAAAGAAAAATGGTTCATCATATGAATCAATATAAGTTTGTTAATGCTTGCTATAAAAATGACTTTGTCGTGCATGCTATAAACAATGTTCAAATTTACCAACAAAAAGTGCTATCTTTAAAAAAATGACATTATTCTAAAATGAAAGGAATGATGTTCTAATTTTTAAACTAGACATTTACCTTTTCTAAAAGTGTTCAAATTCAGCCTCCATGTCACAATGCATAAGAACTTTGTTGAACTCTTTAGTAAACCTTCCTTTGATCTAAGTGCCCCGATATTCTTTTCGGAATTTTCAATTATATGTCGATAAGACAACCTATGATGCGCCTTGGGGAACACCTCTTGAATTGTGGCTGCCATTAAAAAATCTTGGTAAGTCATGATAGTTATTGGGTGTTTATTGGTCATGGACTTCAAGAATGTGTGGAATAACCATATGAAAGAATCAATCTTTTCATTTAGTATGAACCCACAACTGAACATCGCATTTTTGCTGTGATGGTTCATCCCGACGAAAGGAACAAATATCATGTTATATTTCTTTGTTCGATGCATGAACACAAATCCTCAAAACATTGTAATCCTCTATTTGCCTATCACGTCAAAAGAAACTAACTAGGCTTCCATCGGGATTGATCTCAAAGTCATAATGGAACTCAATCTCATTATCAAATCTTCTCTTAAATATATTTATAAGAGCATTGGCGTCCCCAACCTCTATACTCTTCTTAGTAATTTCTCCAAGCTTGTTGTACACATCTCTCAATCCATAATGAAGATAAAGTGGTCCTCTAACCAATTTTTCCAACAATCGAACTGCATCAGCAATTGTAACTCCCAAGTCCCTAAGTTGCTTAATATGTTAAATGACCTTTTTTGGCACTTTTCGAAATGTTGGCAAGAGGCGTCTTTTACTTGGACTACATAAGGGGTGATTGTGTTCAATATTGTGCTTGGTGACAATCAATTTCTCATTTTTGTTAACATGGAATTGAATATATGTTTTACAACCTTTTCTCACATTTTGCTTGATGTATTGTTTACGCACTTTTGTATTTTTCTTCTTCTTCCCTTTCTTCCAACAACAACGTTTTCACATGGATATCTCTTTACCTCCTACTTTATAACGTATTTTGTCATCCCAAACACTAGAACCCATTCGGTTGGCATAGTCATTGTAAATTTGAAAAGCTTTATCTTCCAATCTGGCAATCACTCCGACTAAGCCAGCCTCAGTTGGTTGCAATTCTACAGTTTGTTGGCATATGGATTCCATTCCTAAAGTTAGAAAACATAAATAACATGTCGGCGAGTATGGGTTTTTAAATTATTATACTTTATAAAATTCTTTAGATAACCAACCATTTCTTCAATTTTGAACAATTTTTCATAAGAGAACACTCTAGGATCACTAGGCACAGTGTGGGAATTACATTTGACAATAATCGAACAATTACAAATCAAATCATGAAAACGTTTCCAACCTTGTCCAAACTAAACCTCATAAAGAATGTATGTCGGAGATTTAAACATAGTTTTAAATTAAACCAAATCATAGTGAACAATTATAATCTAACAACACATTTATTTAGTATAAAAATATCATTTCCACTATGAGCTTTAGACATAAACATTGTTTTATAAAAAATGAACAAATTCTAAAATGAACATCCATTCTAAAAATAATGAACAAACATGAATTACAGATGATACTGGTAAAAACTAATAAATCCCAAAAATGGACATTGTTAAGTATGCAAACATGAACTTTGTTTTTAAAAAAAAATGAACAAATTCCAAAAATGAACATGTATTCTAAAAATAATGAACAAACATGAATTATAGATGACAATGTTAAAAACTTTACCAAGTGCAACAAATTTCATATTTAAACTTACATTTAACATATATGATGATGTTAACTACAAGAATGATGCAAAATTTTGACGGATTTTTTGCGAATAGGTAGCCGTCAAAAAGTGTGAAGGGCATTTTGACGGAAAATCTAGCGTAGTGACGGACTCACTGCTCATGCATATCACAAAGTAAATTCTGACGGAATGTGAAGAAATGTTGACAGGTGATCCATCAAAATAAAAAAGTGTTGTTGAAATTGTGACAGACATGTCTAAAATCACTACTGGCAGATCCTTATTTCTACCTAGTGATTGTGACCGGACCCATTACAATTTCTGAAGAATCTCTGATTTTCGAGAGAATTGTGACGGAAGTCGTTAAAAGTGCTGTCAGAAGTTTGAATAAATGAACTTAGTGAAGTGAAGGTCGATACTAACCATTCAAGCCATGTTCTCATTTTATTCAGCCATTCAACCTAAACATTGGCGAGGAGGGGGGAGAGAGAGTGGAGTTGGTGACTTGCAAGCCGGCGGCATTATCAATTAGAGATTTGTCGGCGGTTTGCAGCTAGACGCAGCGCGGTGCGGTGCTTCGCAGGCTAGGCTTCATGACGAAGCGAAGAACTGGTAGACTCAAGTGATACTGATGTAAAGAATTAAAAGGCTAAGAAGCAAAGAACTAGAGTGAGAAAGCGGAAGACCTAGTCCATTCATGCGATCTGACGCTGCAATCTCTCTCGTCGAAACCCTAATCTCCGACCTCCAAACCCTAAATTCACCCAATTCTCAGCCCCCATTAGTTACACACTCCTCGAATTTGCCAAACTTTATTCTTCTAAGGGCCTCTAATCTCAAATCAGATGATGCCTGATCATTAAACACTTTGCAAACATTATCATCCTAATCTAACCAATTGAGCATAACTTTGAATGTCTCAATACAATTTTTAATTAAAACCAAATTAAGATCTACCAATAATACATTCTCACTTACATTCTCACTAGATACATAAATTTAATTATTTATACAAATTGCCAAAGAAAATTCAATATTGGATCAATAGTTATGAAGAAATCATCAAAACCCTCAAATTTTAATAATAGATTCATGTTATACTTAAAACAACTATTGAGATTCCAAAAATGAACAATATTTTGTCAAGAAAAAAAAAAGATGCCAAACATATGACATCTTCCAAATCCTAAACACACGGAAAAGAAAGAAAAAAAGCAAAGGTACATATGCTTCCATTTTACTTACCTATTTCATTTGTCGCCGTTTGATTTGTTTCCAATACTTATGCTCCTTCAACTATCTTGTTGTTCATGATTTATATTGATTTACCCATGACTTCAATTATACCATAAAAGTTGATTTTATAGATTGAATTTCATGGAGAGAATAGAGTGAAATTTTTAACAGAGAGAAATGGAAGAGAAGGCGGCGAGAGAACGCGCGCATGAGAGCAAGAGAGAGAGAGAGAGATGAATTATATTGCAATGTTCAAATTTTTAAAAAATAAAAAAGAAGGAAAGGATGCATGATTTTAGGGGAATATATTGTTTCCTTTCAACAAAAAAAAATTCCCTAATGTGGATATTCTAGTGGTTGTCTACGTACATGTCTATATCCTCCTAGGTGTAACATATAGGTATTGTCTTTCATGTGTTCATTAGTAGCTTCATGGATTAAATGTTGCATTTATTTCTTATGATTGTGCACAAACATGAGAACAGATTCATTGAAATGATTTATAATTATTAGTCTCATATCATACTTGGCAAAATATTTAAAAACTAACTTGGTTCAATTTTATCATTTGAATTGAGATGCAAGCAAGAAGAATTTAGGCATAAATATGTTTTTCATCTTACGTTTAAAAGTTTGCCAAAATGTGAAAAAACAACTATTGCTTCAAAAAAAGGGGTCCTAGGCAGTTTTAGCAAAAGGTTGCTGCCAGCATAGAGAAATTCATTGTTGCTTTTCGTTTGGTATTCAATAGGACAAAACAATAAAATGCCTAAAACCTTATGCCAAAATTATATTAACTTGAGGAACTAGCTAGAGAAGAGAAGGATTTGTCTTCACATATTTGGCAGTACATAAAAATTCAAAAAAGTTCAAGGACTATAAGAGCTGCCCAATTAGAGAAAGTTAGGAGCCCATGCAAAGCTATCCCATTTCCAATGGCTAGTGGATCGATTTCTTCAATAGTCTTCCAGCATTAAGAGCTCTATGGATTAAGATTAAAGTAGAACAAGAAGAAGAAGATTGGACCACACCAAGCATTTAACTCACTTCTTTTAGGTGTTCCCATGTACTCAAGGCTCGCATTCCACTCAAGTCATATTTCTACTCTTGTGAGACTCAAAAGTCGAGAGGATTCTCTTGTAAGCAAGTGTTTTGCGAGCCCATAGGGAATTTCAGGCAAATATGTTCATAAATGTACCTTCAGTAGATTGCTAGACCTCAAGTGCAAACCTTGAGGTGTTGACATCACGCCCATAAGGGACTTTGAGTAAACCTACTATTAAGGGCCTATTCTTTTTGTTGGTAAATAGGGGTTGATAAATAGATGAAGTGGGTTGAAATACGTTGAAGTAGGTTGAGGTGGGTTGAATTTTTTTTTTTTATGTGATAATTGAACTTGGTTAAAATAGTAGAAGTGCATTGAAGTGGGTTAAAGTAGGTTAAAGTATGTTGAAGTGGGTTGAAGTAAGTTGAGGTTGGTATTTTAGAATTGACCAACGAAAAGAATAGGGCCTAAGTGGTCCTTAAGTTGTCAGAGTTTAAGTGTGAAATATGACACAGTGTCATCAAGCTTATAAGGGACTTTGGAGAAATCTACTCATAAGTTGAGCAGGTTACCAGAGTTCAAGTGAGGGGCATGACATGTATGCGTGTTCATCGGTACAAATTCATGCCTGCTAAACGAAATTGAAGACAAAATAAGGGGTAAAAAATGGATCTAAGACTAGAATGAATAAAATCAGTTTGGGTTAGGACCCAAACGTGGAAAATCGGACCTAACCTAGACCAGACCGATTTAAACTGAGCTAAAAATAAGCTAACAACAAAGGTAATATACTACAAGGCCCTGTTTGGTGAGGAAAACTGGAATGGAACTTGAAACCTGAGGGTTCAAGTTCCTTTCCTTATTGTTTGGTGAGTGTTTTAAAGGAAAGGAACTTGATACCCCCAGGTTTCAAGTTCCCCTCCAATCCTCAAGAACTTGAACCCCCCCATTTATGAGAGGTTTCAAGTTCTAAACCCTCAGGGTTCAACATTATTGTTGTTGTTGTTGTTGTTGTTATTATTATTATTATTATTATTATTATAATATAATTATTATTATTATTATAATATAGTAATCATTATTATAATAATAATAATTATTATTATTAGTATTATTATTATTATAATAATATAATAATTATGATTATTATTATATAATTATGATTATAATAAAAAATAATAATTATTATTATTATAATTATAATAATAATAATTATTATTACTATAATAATAATAATTATTATAATAATAATAATAATAATAATAATTAATTATTATTATTATTATAATATAATAATTATGATTATTATTATATAATTATAATTATAAAAAATAATAATAATTATTATACTATAATTATAATAATAATTATTATTATTACTATTATTATTATAATATAATAATTATAATTATAATATAATAATAATTATTATTATTACTATTATTGTTATTATTATATAATAATTATGATTATTATTACATAATTATAATTATAATAAAAAATAATTATTATTATTATACTGTAATTATAATAATAATAATTATTATTACTATAATAATAATAATTATTATTATTATAATATTATGATTATTATTATATAATTATAATTGTAATAAAAAAATTATTATTATACTATAATAATTATAATAATAATAATTATTATTATTACTATAATAATAATAATAATAATAATATTATTATTATTATTATGGTTATAATTATAATTACAATTATAATTATAATTATACTAATTATTATATAATAATTATTAGTATTATTGTAATTATTATTATTATAGTAATTATTATTGTTATTATAGTAAATATTATTATTATTATAAATATTCATACTTGCATATAATATTTTCAAAATAAAAACAGAGTTGATTCCATTCCAAAATTGCTCACCAAACAGCAACCAGTGAGATCTGATTCCATTCCAGTTTTCACCAAACAATTGGGTTCAGGATTCAAGTTCCATACCCAACCCCCCAGGATTCAAGTCCTGATTCCATTCCATTCCAGTTTGCCTCACCAAACAGGGCCTAATACTGTACCACGCACACAACTCTTGCAGTATACAATGAAGTTTTCAATTAAACAATCTACTTGAAAGCTTTCAAAAATTAGCTTTGTGCATGGGCTAAATTAGCTCAGTATAGGTATAAACATATGATAATGAATAATGTGCTTATTTGAGGAGAGGATTAAGGAAATTATCCGTCTTTGTTCTATTTTTGTGCCCAACATTGACAAATTTGTGCCTTAAAATTGAGAAGAAAATTAGAGAAGGTATTAATCTCCATATACTTATCGAAAGAATGAATTACATTCTATATTCAATTATTGATGCACTAGAAAGATTTAAGAAAAGAATTAATTTGTACTTGTTGGGTAAATCTTTGTTAAACTACTGGGAACTAAAATTCACACATTCAAAGCTAAAATTTTTAGGAGATCTAATAAAGAAAGAAAAGAAAAGAGAGTAAGACCGTGTGTCATGGCTACTGCTACTACACAACTATATGAGATAGCAAGAGGGTTCAAATATAATTGTCACTGTGTTAGATTGAAGAAGAGAAGAGGATGACTACATGTCAAGAGACGAGAACTACCATGTGGCTTGCCGACAACATGGACAAGTTTGGCCGGAAAGGGTTGTGAATGGGGGTTCGCCTTTAGTTAAGGGAGTGAGCTAGGGTTTTGAAGTCTAACGAGCAAGATAAAACAATATTAATGCTGGGTTTTCTTTTTAAATAAATTCAAATCATAGGTCCACGCCGAGACGGGATCAAGGATCGAATAAGACCACCTTATTGGACTGAAGATCCTCCAAATGCACCCAGTTTGGTTCGATTTAAGTTGTCTTTGTTCTTGTCCTAGGTTAGACCTAGTGTTGAGCATCCCTAATGACATGTTGTATCCTTGAGAGTGGATTTCAAGAAGATCGGTTTCATAAGTTTGACCTTGAGTAGGTTGTGAATATTTAGGGGTGAACATTGAAGAGTTGTAACTCAAGAGGAGTTATGCAATCATCGAAATCCTAAGGGGGGGTTAGGTAGAGACGTAGCCATATTGGATAGGGTGAACTTCATGAACACATTCTACATGTTATCTCCTTTATATTTTGCCGAGCTCATAATCTCTTAGCATCCCTCTCTCACTCTAAACTTATGCTCTACCATCTCTATCTTTGTCCTTGCTTCATCGCTGCTTCGAGTGCTCAATTAAGAGTTAGAGCCTTTGACTTAACCTTAATAATTTATTCTGCCCACAATTACAATAACATTTTTAATTGCTTAAGTTATTGATAATCACCTTATTCATCCGATCTAAGGTATAGTGACCTTAAACATAGGATCAACGAAGATTATATGGCGCTTTATGATAGTTAGATGTAACAGAAGGCAGAAGACTATATGTACCACCTCCACATAAAGCATAATTAAACATGTGAGATACCATTGGTTATAGTTTGTGATAGAGGACGATCATATAGTTAGAAAAGATTCAGATTGACAAAAAAGTCATGTTATTAAACAAGATTCATATTAATAAAATGTTGTTGATATGCTAGCTAAAGCTCTTCACTATGACAAGTTTGAATTTTGCACCTAGTTAATCGAGGTTGGGCTCCAATTGATAGTAGGTGGAATTAAGGTCTTTTCCCTTGGTCAGGCAAAGGATGAGACTTGTTGATTTAGGTCCAACCCAATTTAGTGTAAGGAAAAAAGAAAATTTATTGCTTTTTAGCCTACTATAGTCATGTTAGACTTAGATAGCCAAAAGATTAGGATTGTCATTAAATGTCCATTTTGAATTATTACAAAAGACTATGTAAGCTTATGCAATTATACCAACATCCATGTGGGTTATCTAAGGCAATGTATTTCCTCAATTAATAGAAGGGAATACAAATAAAAACACAATTGCTAAGAAAAAAGGTGGTGGTAGATACAGGGCTTGGACTTTTGTTTCATGCGAAGTGACTCGAAGGCTTATAATTGATAGATGTTTATAACAATTTAGATGATTATTTATAGAGTTAATTGGTGGTGTGCTATTCAATTGTGCTTGAGTCTAGAGGTAACATTCTTAATATTTGCTAAATTGTGTGGATCTAAATTAGGGCTGAAAGTTCAATATGGTTACTCAAAATGAAGTATTTTTCAATCAAATGGCTTCATAACGTTTCCCTCTACTCTAGAGGGTTTTCTGTGTTAAAGTTGGTATTATGCTTAATTATTTTTTAATTTCTTTGTTATATTATTAGCTTGAGGTGTTATTTAATTATTGGATTGTGACTAATTGTTTATGTGTGCACCATTCGATCTAACAAAACTGATAACATGTGGCCTATTCGTTTTAGTGTTCACGAAAGTTTAGCTTACCACTTGCTATTTGTTATCATTTGTAGCAAAATGTTAACATTCTTTACCTTTCTATTAATTGACTGAAAAAACCAAAAAAAAAATTTGTATAAAGATTTGGAAAAATGAACTTTGTTGTTTATTTTTTCCCCAATTTTCTTACTTGTTATTGTATATTGTTTATTTCCTTAATTTTCTTCTTTTACCACTTCTTCATATTTTAATGCTTTTTATGTTATTCCTTATAATGTAACATTACAATTACAACACAAAAGGGATCTTCAACATTTATATAGTCATTTGTGTCCTATGTACAAATGAGGTCGGGGCTCGGTTGAATAGGTGGCATCAAGCTACTTTTTAAATTTTTAAACTTTACTATTAACTTCTATATTTATTTTATTAAAATAAGGGCAATCCCACCATTTTGGATCCAAGATAGCTTCTATAGATTCGATAAGGTACCTTTTACAGTATTATTAAATCAGGGGGTGCTTAAAATAATTTTTAGAAAATAGAGGGTGCCTAAGATGAATTTAATATACCATTTACATGAAACAAATAAGTTATCATGCAAGAAATCATAAATTATCAACTTAGGGTTGTTCATCGGTCCAGGAGCGGACCGGACCGGCCTGGACCGAAGACCGAATAAGAGCATCTTAGAGGACCGAAGACCGGATCGGTTGCACCCAGACAGGATCAGGAGCAGACTAACTATAGACCGATCCCAAGTGGGCTGTTTTGCTGGACTGTGGCATAGTGTTTTGCTGTGACATAAAAAACCCATAAATTGACAACTTGTAATGGGTTGGGCCTGTTGACATGAAATGATAAAAACTACCAGAAGAAGCCATTAATGTGATCTGTTTGTATGGACCCTGAGGATGGCATGATGCCCATTCATGCATGCCTACTCCTCAACATGGGTGCATATTTAAAAGGCTATAAAAATCTAATTAATAACTAAATTACATAAACAACTTATCAATTAACAAAGGCAAGCATAATACTTAATAAACATCTAAAGGGACTCCGAAATTACAAAGTTCAATCCACAAGGACCACAACCAACAAAACTTGCAAGTTAATCGCATAACCAAAGTCTTCAATCTGAAATTATCAAATGCACAATTCTTGGATAGATAAATTGAGATAACGCCTTAAAGAATGGACCCTTAGACATGATTACTTGAACGACTTCTTTACAAGAAGCTCTCTCTACTCCTTTGGTTCAACTTCCAAGTGTTTAAATGTTCAAGAAGTACATGGTAGTAAATAAAATATTGAGTTAGTCAATATAAAATAAACTAACAATAATAATAATAATAATAACAATAACAATAATGATAAAAACAAATCAACAATAATAATAAGAATAATAATATCAAATTTACCTCAATATTAATTGTTCAAAGTACCACCGACATTGATCATGTTGTCTTTAAGACTCAACTTACTTAGGTCTAAAATAAAGAAGAATAAAAACATCAAAGTTAGAACATTTGATCATACAATAAAGTATACTAAATTAAAAAAGAAAATGAATAATAAACTAATAAGACCATTACCCTTTTCAAGATATTGTAACTCATCAAAGTAGTCATCCATATCTATTCTAGAGTTTGGCTGGAGCCAATCTTGTGAACATATAAGAGCTTGCACCATCTTTTGACATTTACAATCCAACAAAATTCATAAGTTAATAAAAATTAAGTAAACTATAAATTTATAAACGTAGAAAGAAATATATCAATGAGGTGAACTACCTTTGGGGTTAATGAAGTCCTAAATGAATCAAGGGTGCATCCTCCTGCTCTAAATGCTGATTCTGATGCAACTGTAGAAGCAGACATAGCCAACACATCACGAGCCATAATACGGGATATCGAGGACCATGGATTTTCCACCATCCCAACACATCATCTCCTACTTCATCCTCTTCAAGTCCCTCATTCAAGTACTTTTGCAACTCTATTTTGATGATTCCTCTTCCTCCATCTGGACCCTTTAACTTCTTTCTCAACTCTTGTGCATAAGAGGCAGCCCCAGTGGATGCATTATGCCCCACTGCTTTGTCCACTTTGAGGAGTCAATAGCTTATATAATTGCCAATACTCATCAAACAAACCTTCTACTTTCTCCTTCACTTTCAAAACAATGGTACTACTATGAGCTTCACCAAATAAATCATACAGAGAAAGCTCAAGACCCACCAATTTATACCTAGGATCAAAGATGGGAGCAATATACACTAAGGAATTCAATTTCTCAGGTGTGTCATTGTATTTATCATATTTCATCCTCATCCTCTTGGCCATTTGTGTAAAGTTTATAACTCTATATCCACATTCCTTAATATCCTCACTTTCCTCATCATTAGCATCAATTGTCTCAACAATTTGCTCGAAATATTTCAATATAGTATGAATAGCCACAATCTCAAAGAAAAGTAGATTAGAAGTCACATATGAAGAACCAAACAAACTCAATGTAACATTGTAGAAAACCTCCAAAAACACTAACAAGTGTTTAACTTGTTTCCAATCATTACAATTAAGAGGTCTATCTACCTCATCATCTTTTGCCAAATCCACATTATAGCAAGGGTCCCTTTTGTTGTACCTTATGAATGCATGCTCATACACTAAAGCAATACTAAGCATCTTATAAGTAGAGTTCCATCTAGTGGGAACATCAAGAGACAAAGATGCTTTGCTCTCAATTTTTTCTGCTACAACACATCCTTGAAATCTTTGCAACCTACTAGGAAATTGCCCAATAAACCTCGCAGCTGCTCAAACAAGTTTAACACACTTTCCAATAACTTTCAAACCATCCCATGCAATCAAATTAAGTATATGAGCTATGCATCTAACATGTAAGAACTCTCCACCAGAGACGAGAAAATGACCATGATGCTTGAAATCACTAATAAGAGCACGATAAGTAGTGCTATTGCTCCCAACATTATCCACAGTAATAGTATAGAGTTTATATGCCAAACCCCAATCCTCTAAATATTTTTCAAGGACAAGAGCAATATCATCACCTTTATGACTAGAAATTGCACAAAAATTTAAGGTTTTCTTATGCAGTTTCCAATCATTATCAACAAAGTGAGCAGTTATACACATGCAATTGATCCTCTGAAGGGAAGTCTATGTATCTGTTGTCACACATACCCTTTGACATGCATGTACAAGATACTCTTTCAATCTCACTCTCTCATCCACATACAAGTGATAAATGTCTCTCGCAATGATAATGCGTGAAGGCATATTAAGTGCAAGACAACAAATAGACATCATTTACCTAAATCCTACATTTTTAACAAATCTAAAAGCCAACTCATTAATGATGATCATTTTTGCTATTGACTCCTTTGCCTCATAGGGATTTAAAACCTATGATTTTAATCTGGCTTCACCCTTATTGTTTTGATCCTTTTCAAAGACCAATTGAGTTTATGTCTGTTTACTTTGATTATTCGGGTTATCAGGGCACTTAGGAAAATGATTTTTCAAATTTTTCGTTCCATTCCTACTAGAATCGGCCTTGTAAATCTTATTACAGTATTTACACTTATCGACCACTCTTTTGCCATTCTCTTTCAACTCTATGAAATATTGCCAACATTTGGCCCTTTAAGTATAGTTCTAGCAACTTATTTCCCCTTACTCTTGCTTTTTGGTGCACCTTGAGTTGGCTCTTCTTCCTCTTCCTCAATTTCTATGGGGTCATTCACTAGGTGCTCACTTGGAACATCAGTATTCATACCAACCGATCCTTCCAATTTCGAACTACTTGTCTTTTTGGATTTGGAGCTCGACATCTAGCATTGATGATTTATAAAAAGAAATAAGTAAGTAAACACCATATTAATATATATACGCCTTCTTACTTCAAATAATCAAATTAAAAAACTTACATTTCGAGAACAATCCGTAAAGAACTCTGTGATTGCTATCCTAATCGAAAAATTGAGTTGAATATCACACCTGCAAATAAAAAAGTTTCATTCATTAGAAGTGAGAACATGTAACTTGTTTCATTCTTACCAGCAAATAAACAAGACAAGTGACTGAAGTGAGATTTAAGTTTCATGCTCTCTTAGCTAAGGTTTCAGAACATGGGAGTTCCATGCTCTCTTAGCTAAAGTCAAACCACAACTACTTCCTAAGGACATGATTGCTCTTTTGATTGGATTGATTAACTTTTCCTTTTACTTTGAGCATAGAAATGATAATCTCATGTAAGTGAATGAGACTGATTCCAAGTATAAAATACTTAACGCTGCACTTGATGGCTAAATCAAGATTAGGGCTGAACAGTAATACAGTATGCTTGGTGGCTCATATGGTTTATGATATTGACAGGCATGGCTTTTTCAAATAGCAATAATGTTCAAGGAAAAAGCCTCTAGTGTAGGAACATCTGTCCCATGCCATGACAATAGCACACTAACCAACTAATGTTGTATAATTCTATTAAGATTAGTTTTGTGGCAAAACAACACTAACAGATCCAAGTGGTGATATTAAAAAATGGAGACTCAACTTTACACATATACTATCAGATCTCCAAACCAAAACTCAATAGTTTGTACACAACTCACTAGTTTTTACAAATTACACTAACAGATCTCCAAGACTCCAAATGAAGACTCAACTTTACATATATAGAGAAAAAATCGAGCAAAATTGAGCTCACCAAAGTAGGAATTTAGGCCGAGTTTTTGCTTCGGCAGCCCGCGGTGGCACCGGCAGTGAGAATTGAGAAGTTAGCAAGCAAGGTCCACCATGAACTGGAGAGGAGAGGGAGAGCCGATAGAGATGAACTGAGAAGTCGCTGAAAGCCTGAACCAGAACGGCAGAAGAAGGCGAGCGAAAATGGTGATTGGCAAGTGAGAGAGTCGAGAGCGAAAATAGCGAAGAAGGGCAGGAGAGTGAGGCTGAGGATGCCGACTTTGATGGAAGGTAGAATGCCAGAACCAGAACACCAGAATCAGAAGGTCTGAACGGCAAAAGAGTAGAAGAGGAAATGAGAAAAGAAGAAGATTGGTGTGCTAAATAGTGAACTGCCGTGAATAGGCCCAATAATGGAAAAAACCCTAACATCCATTTGGCCCCGGTCCGGTCTTTGGTCCACCCGGTCGAAAACCGAACTGGACCGAAGACTGAAAAGGATAAAAACAGGACCACAAATCGGACCGAAAGGTCTCGGTCTGGTCCGATCCACCTCGATCTTCGGGTCGGTCTAGTTTTGGACCGTTTAATAAATAGCCCTAATCAATGTCAAGGAGGCCTTCAGCAAAAGATTCATAATATGTCAAGTAGCGATGGAGATGGAGTAGGTGCAGGTGGGGTGGAATTGTACTCATATTTCAGGTTAGACGAATCAAATAATATTTAAAATTCGAACTAAAAATTTGCAACCTTATCCAGTGTTTTAAGGTCGTACAAATCATACAGGCCTAATTTCGTGTCAAAATTAATTCAGATAATACATACATACATACATATATTATATATATATATATATATATATATATATATTACCCAAATTTAAATAAGAATTAAAAATTCATGACTACACCTAATTTTTTTGAATCGGATGAAGTTAGATAATTGGATTGGATAAAATTTCACCATGTCTTATTTGAATATGTTACCATTTATTCAAAACGAAAGCAACAATTAGAAAAGAGTTTGCAGAGCGGGAAGCACGTGAACAACATAGCCGGTCTTGGGTAATCTTCGTTGTTCAATTCAACCAACTCTCTTCTACCTAATTAAATTCAAGCAGCGCTGCCAATAGGACCTGATTGTTGTGTGTGTGTGTGTGTGTGTATCTCTCTCTCTCCCCCCCAACGCACAATGTGGCAAGTTGCAATAGCAGCGGTAGTAGTAGGAGGATCTGGGCTTCTTGCCAAACACCTCCTTTGTCAAGCAAATGCCCACAACCAAATCAAGTAAGATGAGCATAGTGAAGAACAAGTAGCAGAAATCAGCGGAGTTTCCAATGATCCCTTCCTAAAATTTACCCGAAAGCCCTCCTAGTCGGAATAGCAATGGTGCCCACTTAACAAATCACAGAGACCATCAGAAAGCAAATATCAGCTTCATTTGTGCAGAAGAAGGAGAATAGATCGTGTATTCAGGTTTTCTAGTTCCGGGTCTCCTCCTACATCGAGGAAATCCTGAGTTTTGGGCAGGAGTAAGAATGTTAGTGGGATTGGTCGGAGAGAGAAGATTTTGGGTGAATTAAAGCATGCAAATGTTGATCACAGGAAGAATGTGGGGAAGAGGGTTTCGGGTTGTCTGAAAAGGAGAAAAACTAACAGGACAAGTAACAATCGTGATTTGGCTTGCTCTAAAGGTGAGTTCCTGAGGCATTTCTTGCATTTAATGTAGTGGTTTTCCTGAGTGCTAGTTAGTATGTGAAGGGGCTGCCTTCGATAAGAATGTGTATTTGGTGTTGCATGTTAAAGATGTGATAGAGGAATTAGGCTTTCGCAATTCGGTGAAATCACTATCGATGAAAATTTAGGAGAATTTTTGAGTTCTTGCTTAAAAATGTCACTAAACTATTTCAAATATTCAAAAAATACTATAAACTTTTTTTTATTCATAAATGGCACCAAACTTTTCAAAAAATTAAACAAATGTCCTCATCGCATTGGCATTTTTGGTAATTTGTTAAAAAGTTAAGTGATATGTTTTTATATTTTAAATAAACTCAATTTTTTTGGCCCCCAAAAAAAAATAGTGGCATTTTTACCCCAAAAAATTTAATGACATTTTTGAATATTTTAAAAAATTTAGTGGCATTTTTTAGTAATATCTTGAGAATTTTTAAGCTGCATTGCATCCCCTGTTTTTCAAGAATGTTATATGTCATTGTGTAACACGAGCTTGAAGTTTATCTATCTAGATTTTGGCAGGAAATTCTATTATAGTCTGTACCTATGTCTTATCTAAGCTAACTATGTATTGGGTTTCTAAAGACTAATGGGGAAGTTTCAGCCATCACAGATCACTACATTAGTCATTTCTCTTTTGGTGACTTAGGGTTTTTATTCTTTATTTTTTTTTTTTTAAAAAAAAGACATTCAGTCCCTTTAGATACATACCCTTGAGGCAACCGTTAATGATTCAACTCATAAACAGCTAGTATGATTAAGATTGAGTGTTGTTTCTAATATGCTTTGCTGGGCTTCTAAGGATTAGTATTTCATGTTGTTGACTCATCTCTAAGCTGTGGCAAGGCCAAAGAAATAATATTTATACTGTATCATGGTTCTAAACCATAGAGTTAAAGAGTGGTTCAAGAGTTATATGCTACATGGGTTGCTCAATTCCCTGTTGTTCTGTTCCATGCCTTGGGCTTACCTATTTGAGGTATTGCCTGTAGTTGATTAGACTCTGTCTTACACTACTTTAGTCTTCCTCACTGTGAGACAATCCAACACCTATCCTACTTGGTATCATTCCTCTTAAGGAGGTCTTGAATGTGTTTAGATTGTTGGGACAAGACCATTTTTCTAAAAGATCCCGTTTGCTTTTTTGTACTTGTCAAAATGAATGTAAAAAGTGTTCATTGATTCATAATGGGTTAGAACTATAGCATCCCAACTAACACATTTTGGACTGGGGGAGGGGTGATATGGATCTATTAGATGATTTTTGTTGTATCTTCTTTTATCATCATTGCCGAAGTGATAGATCTGCAAATGGTTACGAGAATTGGGTGAGAATATATTACGATGACAATGACTTTGTAATTAAAAGTATGAATTAGTCCCAAAGGGTGGCGTATTAGACATAGAAGAGTAGAACCCACTTTTGGCACCAAATGAATGGTGTTGGTAGATAAGAGCATACCTTAGTGATGCAGAAGCGAAGGATCTTGTTGCTTGAGAATCGCCCATGAATCAATACGAACAACTAATCGGTGGCTATGAGAATCGCCGTTGAATCCACATCCCCAAACCCAAAACCCAGAGGATGCCTAGATTAGTGTGAGGGAGAGAGCAGAGAGTAGATTCTCTCCAGAGAATTGCTTGCTTAAGTTACTGTCCATCATTCCCTGATCTGATCTCCTTTATATAGTAGCACTGGGCTGACACTGTCAATAGGGAATTAATGGGTATGACTAATGCATAGTTAATCATTTTGTAACTGCTCAATTAATAGGATGATTAATGTGACCAGTAATTTGGTCAACAGCTCCCACTCGGTCAAATAAACCACAAATTCTATATCTCTCTGCCAGCGAATCTCCTCACGCTTCACACTAGGAATAGCGTGTACAACTATGAACAAACTAGTAGTATTATATCAAGTCACCATCTAACTGACATAACACTTTCATAAAATAACAATACTTCGAATCATTTGAAACATCACCAACACCATACACTGTCCCTTTATGCCTACTGATATATCAAATGATTATATACTTAATATAATCATTTGAGCTTGATATAGAGATGGGGAAATGGTTCTTCCTTAGACTATTAAAAATAATCCATCTTAGCATAACAACTTTCCTAATGTGTTTTGCTAGACCGTGTACATCTTAGCCCTTGGAAAACACACTAAGGTATTAACATCAAACTTTAACTTCATATCATAACTCTAAGTTAAAGATTATTGGCAATAGAGGTCACACAGTGATAATGAAAGGGAATACACTTGTCACTCATCAAATAAGTCAACATTTAGCATACATAGTATGAGAGTGTGCCATGGCATAATTCCTACTGAGGTGGGTGTTTCACTCTTCTATGTGATGTGAATCGTAGGTCTAGCTTTCACCTAAAAAACCAACCTGAGCCACTAGATCAATGTACCTAATGTTAATCTTGGCACTCAAGATTTGGTTATAAGGCTTCAATATGAAATCATGATGTTTCACATTCTACTTTCAGAAGTCGTATCTTAGACATATGCAAGGATTCAAAATGCAGTTTCGGTCGTGATTTCGATTTCGGTTTCGGTAGCAGTGTGGTAAAATCGCTCTAATATGGCAATCGCGTTCCATATTGCGGCTATTGCGGTATGAAAACACAGTTCGCCTAACTCCAAAACCTTTCTAATGCGTCCGTTTCGTCGCGGTTCAGTCACATTTTGAATCCATGGACATACTAAGGCAATTACTAGATATTATCACTTACCATTCATACAACACAAGTATAATGATAATCCAATATTACACACACACACAATGTTAATATTGTAAAGTCTCATCCTATCCACCACTCAAACGTCGGGCTGAATGCCTGTGTGAATAGGCCAATTAGAAGCCTGTGATATTTTAGTATGCCTAACATGCAACAATAAATCATGAGTATTTTGCTAATTTACGGAAAAAACATGTCCATCACATAACAAGATGCATCCGAACACTAAATCTTATGAATTCCTAGACTCAAAAAATGACTATTGAATGCATCACTAGGAAATAAGGTTAATCAAAGAAATAACGATCACCTTGTTAGTGTATATATACCCAATGGCAATGCCCTTTTTCTCTATGGTAACATGTAACACAATCTACTTCCATAGTTAATGTGTATATGTATGTGTGTGTGTGTGTGTGTGTGTGTGTGGTGTGTGGGTGGTGGGTGTGTACACATATATATCCACACCACAACGCAACCCACACACACACACACACCACACACACACACACACACATATATATATAATATATATATTTTATTACACACGCACCTCACACACATAATATGCCCGTGTGTGTGTGTGGTTGGGTGTGTGTGTACACACACACACCACGACACCACACAACACAACGTAATTATAATATATATACTATATTATATATATATATATATATATATATATATATTAGTATATAGATATATATATATATACACACACAATATATATAATACATTATATCATATATATTACACCACACACAACCACACACACACACACATATATATAAAAGATGTATATATATATATATATTATATATGCACACGCCACACACACACACACATATATATATCATCATATATATATATAGTTTACACACACACCACACAACACCAACCACCACACACACACAATATGTGTTGTGTGTTTGGTGTGTGTGTTGGTGTTGTGTGGTGTGTAATGCATATATATATATATATATATATATATATAATATATTATATTATATATATATAATATATATAATGTATTAATTTTTGCATGTGTGTGTGTGTGTGTGCACACTGTCATGTTTTATCTTCTCTCTCTCTTTGGATCAATCTCCCAAAAATTTGTATATATACAGTATAATTTGTTTCAAAATCAACCATTGTAATTCGAATTTGATTGAACATATATAGCAGAATTTGTTTAAAAATCAATCCACCAAAAAAAAAACTTACAATTGCTTATGTACCTTTATCCATTGGCAGTGTCTGCTACTCTGCCTTCTATATAGGCATATGCAAGATTGTTACTCTTTGACTCTTTATCAGTATATACAAGATTGCAAATTACATTTGACTCAAGGTAAAATATGGAGTTCTTGTGCTCTATCAATTCGTACGTTGTTGATTGCGTTCCTAAACATCACTACTCATGTATCAGTATATTTTTGGTATGTTAATTTATGGGTCTTCTCAGATGACACAACTTTTGGATGGGGACTTGGCCTGGGAATTATGTACATGATGTCTGCTGGGAAAGCTGAAGTCAATAAGCTTAGGAAAGCTGCGATGACACTGCTAAAGTCATTCATGAGTTGAAGTCTGAGCTCAATAAATAGAAGTAATCTAATAGCCAGCAGCCTTTAGGGAAAACTAGTGATACCAAAGACACAATGGATTCGATGCAAAAAGCAACAGCTGAGCAGGCAAATGCTGAGAGACCCACTTCAAATAAGCACTCAATGAACAGAAAACTCATCACTTATTCAGCTGATAGTGATTATGCCAGCAGTGTCCTGACTGACAAGCATCAGGCCGAAGGATTAGAAATGCTAGTTGGAGGCAGAGCTTTAGTCTGAACTACAAAAGCTGCCTTGGTGTACTAATGAAACATATGGATATACAGGAAATATAACCCATGCAGATGAGGTGCTCATTTCCTAGTTTCTTTTGGTCTTTGGATGAGCTACTGTCTTCATATTTCTCTGATATTCTCTGCTCTCACACTGTCAATGTTATAATGGTTTCTGTTAAGACTAAAAGCGAAATGGCAAGATTAAACTTGTAAAGAAAAGGTTGAATGAAATGGGATTAATACTTAGAAACAGATATCCACATTTCTGCATGCTTTACTCCCCATTTTATCCTTAATTTTTTCATGGTCATCTACTTAACTGCTTCCATGGGATGTAGCCATTATGTTTCGGGAAAAGTGAGCATACTGTATACATGATTAAGCCTAAAATTAGGAATCAGGCAACTAGTCTACCAAGAAGTGCCAAGAGTCACTATTTGTTGCTACAATTCATGCTTCATTTTGTTTGGTTATTAGCTAAGTTGTTATTACCATTAAGAAAAGGCACAAAAAATGGTAGGTTTGGTACATATACTCAAACCCCAAAACCATCGCCAAAAAGGATTAAGATGTTGGATGAGCTGTTATTAGGAAGCCTTCTAATGGATATCAAGAATAGAAAAAGAAAGCTCAAATTTAGATGATTGTGGATACTAATTTATATCCTTGAACTCTGTCAGGTTCTTCCAACATAGGATCCCTCAAAGAAACTGAGCATAAGAAAGGATCATGATTGTACTATACTGTGCACAAATTGGGCCATTGGCAGCTCAAACAGAGACAACAGACCTAGACAAGTCTTCTTCACTCGAGGCTATTGTTTATCAACCTTGCTAGCCCAATTACTGGGTTAGTCAAGCTCATATTTGAGCCAAACTCAGTCTATGCCAGTTCAGTGTAGTTTCCTAACCAGGCTGAGCATCTGCCAAATTGGCCATAATCAACCTGCCTTGGGCAATTGGCTTCTAGCACTAGGACAAACTAATAGAGCTAAGAAAAAAGAAAATTAAACAGGATAGAAGTTCATAGGCTTCATTGGCCAACTTCTAATGACAGTAACAGCTTTTCCTTTTCAAGAATAAGCAAAGATTGGCACAAAAGCTAACTGCTATGGGACCAGTTTCTTTGGAGCTAGAAAACTATACTGGTAAGATCAGTAGTTGCATAAATTATTGCTTAAGAAATGGTTAGGAATGTAAGATCAGAAAGATTGTTACTACTACCAGTCTGCGTACACTTGCTATAATGTAATGTTTGGTTGGAAAGGAATACTGGACTTTTTCAGATAAAATCTGTAATGGAGATACTGTGTATGGCAATGGTCAAAACTAACTTGAAATGAGGTTAGATTTTTATAGCGAAAATAGTAAGAAAATTGAAAAATGGAGCGAGTATATGATGTAATATTGCTTATAGTGCAATTGTTGTGCATGTCCTGTGAGTCTATTCCAAACTAGGGCACTTTTAAAGGGCAACAAGCCTCAGCATTGATACCCAAATTTTTGGGGGAAAAAAATTCATGCTGTAATTGTAAATCAGGAATCCCTTGGTATGTTAAGAGTGTGGTCCAGTTTTCAGTTCTAGATGTGCACCTGTTGCAATTGAAACTCGAATGAGGAAAAGCCATCTAGAAGATGGATTGATGCTGTCCTTTGCTCCCTAAGTAAAGTATCCATACAAACACAAATACAAACCTCCAAAGTCCAGCCCTAGCGGGGAGGGGGAGGGGTATCTGATATCACAGTCTTACCTTTGAATTGTAAAATTACAGCAAAATTACTGTGGGGATGGTTCTATTAGGCCCTCGATTTAAGAGCCATTGACTGCCTACTACTTCATAGAATCAACATGAGGAAGTTTAGAGAGGTGAAGATTAGACATCCACATGGTTGAAGAGTAAAATAGGGCTTGTTTGAGTAATTCTGACCACATACCCTGTCAAGGCATTTCCTACTTTGGTAGTCTCTTCTCTAGTCCTGGCTTCCTCGCATTTCAGAACAATTTCCAAGGAAACTGTGTCTGCAAAATTCAAACAATACATGAAGTGGAGATATGGTTAGCTACTGTGCAATTTATCTTCAAAAAAAGTCTAGTATATTGGAGTTTGACTTGCTAATACTCTCAATAATCGTACTTAGGTTGTGAAGTAGGGGGCTGGATGTAAAGCCATCGATTTCCATTGTAGTAATGGAAATTGCATTGGCAAGCATACTGTAAGATGTTAAATGTCAAAATGTATTGGATGCAATAGCAAGAAGGAATTGCAACCAAACCTATTTGGGAAGTTATGCACACCAAAGCAAAATCTCCTCTGAGAACTGTACTTTGCTAAACTCCAAGTGACAAGCAATCCATGCCGTTATACTGGCATCTTATTCTGTTATAAAAAAGTCATTTCAGATGAAATTGTTGCCGACTGCCTTCATGTGGTATATGGATCATTTCCTATATACTTGTAGTTTTAAGATGATTAATTGTATTCTGCTTAGAGTTTAGGTTCACTGTTAGCTTTCATATAGAGGCAATCAGGCAAGGATGCGGGAAATCAACTTGTTAGCTAACTTTATTGAGAAACTGTTGACCAAGGCTCCTGTATATTCAACTTCTTATACAAGCAAGAATGACACCTTGCTTTTGATGAATGGTAGCAATGTCACATGCTTTAACAAGGTCAACCACTTAAATTTGTTTTCTTTTGGATTTACCCTTTGCATTATCATGACTTTGACAGATTGAAATATGTGAATCAATGAGCCAAAGTTTGGTGGCATTCCAATGTGGCGGCGTGTCTCCAGCAGAACTCCGAAAAAAGCTGTCGGATGTGCTCATGAAGCAGCAGGAAAACCATATATTGGAACTAGAATCTGAGCTACATTTGGCTTATGCCAAACTTAAGGAAAAAGAAGCTGAGCTCCAAGCATTGAAAGATAGTGTCAAGCATTTGATAGAATTCTCTCTCTCAACTGTATCAGGCATGCTTCTGAACGCTTCTATAAATTTCTTAAGGAAGTTTTTTAGAGATGTCATTGTTCAATTTGTGTACGTGTCAGCTGTCTAGCTCAGTGTTAAGTAGCATATGCTAACTAATCTGTTAGATTCTACCTAGATTTAGGATTTTTTAAAAATTTCCCTATTGGTGTAGGACGTTCTGAGAACAATCCCTACAAGAGGGGATGGTTGGCGTAGGATGCTTAGAGAGCAATTTTGACACCGAAGAACTCATACACAAATGACACAATCAAAGGAACACTCATAAAATTTCTGAAAATCCTTTTCCATTCAATCATCAAGTCTATCTCCCTAACACATTACTGAGAGTTTAACTAGAAAAGAGACCTAAACATGAAGAAAACTAAAAGATAACGTAATGAAAGAGATACTGTTCACTAGCTAAAAAGATAAATGAAAAAATAATTTGTACCTAAAAGTAAACCTATAAGAATCATAAAAATATCGAAGTACTTCACAAATCTTTTTATTCCTCATTTATTCTTATCCTGCATCATTCTCTCCCGGTTGGGGGGGCTCGGTTCTTGAGTTTTGTATAGGGTAGAAAAGAGAGACCAACGAAAGACATAACAACTTCAGTTTGTTGCATAACTGAGAAGACTATAATGCTCTCACATTATCTAAGAAAATTAGCATTGCCTCAGTGGATGTAGGTCTTGCCAACTAAAAGTTCTTTAACGATAAAGAAATCAACATGCTCACTTTTTAGTCCTGACATCTGCACATGTTTAAAATTTGGATACCAAGTTCAAAAATCCCTAGAATTGGGCAATGTCTTGTATCTATATGTTGCCTTTTGATACTCCTCATCAAGCACTTTCCTCGTCATTGTCACCTTCTTTGACTCTGTTCTTTTAATTTTCATTATTTCATCTATAGTTCAAATAATTTGTTGTAATGGAATCTTATATGCACATGTGGCCCGTGCCCTTTTGCTTAGCAGTAGATTAGATGAAATGCTACTACCTATAGATTGACTGTGAGAGAGTATCCAAAAAAGAAATTCCAATAACAGGTTATCCACTTCAACAAAAATACAATGAGGATGGACTCGATAGATCATCTTTAATGCGTTCTATCTAGAACATAAGCATCACATTCAAGATTGTAAGTGTATTGGAAATATTATGATTTTTCGTATATTCTTCTAATCAATGTTGCATTAATATATAACAAAAGACAAGTGCTAAAATTAGGAAGGAAATAACTAGAAATATTCACACAGTTAATACACCTCGGACTTTCTATCTTTAACACTTCTCCTTAAGTTGGGGCGTATATGTCTAATATGAAGTTGAGGCATATATGTCTAACATGCCCAACTTGTTACATATAGTATTAATTGGGGCTTTGCGAAGAGGCTTGGTTAGAATGTCGATGAGTTGAAGATTTGTCCGAACGTGAATGAGTTGAATACATGGGGGACACGAGGATATTCCTACGATAAGATCTCGAATTAGATGACAATCCACCTCAATGTGCTTGGTTCGCTCATAGAAGACCTGATTCTTGGCGAATATGCATGGCGGCTTGATTGTCATAGTGTAGCCTCATCAAACCATCATGGCAAACACCTAGCTCACTGAGTAAACGCTTCGTCCAAACTAGCTCACAGGATGCGTTTGCCATTACGCGGTATTCTAACTCTGCACTGGATCAAGATATAACTGTCTGCTTCTTACTCTTCCAGGATATAAGGTTACCACCAAAGAAGATACAATACCCAGTAGTGGACCTTCCACTAGTAGGACAACCTGCCCAATCGGCATTAGTGAACGCTGCGATCCTACTATGTCCCTGATCAGAATATACGAGTCTGTTACATAGAGATCCCTTGAGGTATCTAAGGATTTGAATAGCTGCATCCCAGTGTGTAGTGTGCAGGGCTGACATGAATTGGCTCACTACACTCACTGGATAAGCAATGCCCGGTCGAGTAACTGTTAGATAATTTAGCTTCCTGACTAATCTCCGATATCTCTCAGGATTATGTAGGGTGCTGCATCATCAGGCATGAGCTTAGTCTCAGGGACCATCGGTGAGTCAACGGGTTTGCATCCAAGCAACCCATATTTCGAAAGCATATTAAGAACATACTTTCTTTGACAAGTAAGGATCTTATCAGGAGACCGTGACACCTCAATGCCAAGAAAGTACTTGAGTTTACTAAGACCTATAATCTAGAATTGCTCGCTCAAAAACTTCTTTAATGCCGAGATCCCCTCGACATCATCACCTGTGATAATCAGATCATCGACATATGCGACTAGGAAGTATCTATAAAAGACTGAGTGGTCATTGGCACTCCTGGTCATGCCAAACTGACCAAGTGCTTGGGAGAGATGCCCAAACCAAGCTCAGGGAGATTGTTTCAGATCGTATAGAGACTTCTGCAAATGGTAGACTTTGGAAGCCTCCTCCTGAACAATGAATCCAGGTGGCTGAGTCATATAAACCTCCTCCTCAAAGATGCCATTAAGAAATGCATTCTTGACATCTAATTGGTACAGCGGCCAGTGGTGAATAGAAGCTAGAGACATGCAGATGCGAACAGATGCCATCTTAGCAACGGGAGAAAATGTCTCATTATAATCAATGCCATAGTCCTAAGAGTACCCTTTTGCAACTAAGCAAGCTTTGAGTGGGTGTAGTGGCGCATCAGGATGAACCTTGATCGTGAAGACCCACTTGCAACCGACTACCTTTTTGCCAAGAGGGAGACGACAAAGATCCCAATATCTCATGTTTCATTTTTCCACAGAGCTCCTCCTACATAGCACGAAACCACCCCAAATTGTGCAGAGCCTCTAGCACATTCTTAGGAATAGAGTAACTATCAAGACTAGTAGTAAAGGCATGGTGATCTGTGGATAGGCCTGCGTAGGAACAGAAGCGATCGAGCATATATATGGTACTGGGGCATTGACGTGAGCCTTTACAAAGGGCAATGGGAAGGTTAAGATCGGAGATTTGAGGTGGTGGGATTGGAGCAGGAATCTGTAGACTAGGTGTGATAGGGTTAGGTGCTTGTTTAGGAGATTGTGGGGATTCATTGGTTGGATCAGGTTCAACAGGAGATGCACAAGTCTCATGACCCTACATAGTCTGGACAGAGTTAGTATTAATAGGGAGATTCTTTTAACCCGTCGAGTATATACCTGAGTAATAGGAGGCACAGGAGGTATCGGTGACACGCCACTCTTGAGGATTAAAGAAAAACCGATGTAAACATCGAGATATTTCAGAGTAGTCATGATAGATAGAGAATTACTATACGTAGATAATGGACTAGATTTAGAATTTAAGAAATACGGTACAGACTCCACAAAAATAACATCAGATGAAACAAAGTACCTTCTAAAAGTGGGGCTATAACATCGATAACCTTTTCGAGTTCCAGAATAGCCAACAAAAATACATCATAGGGACTTGGGATCAAGTTTTGTACGACTTGGTCAATTATCATACACATAACAGATGCAACCAATGATCTTAGGTGAAACAGGAAACAAAGGTGCGGATGAAAATATGATATTATAGGGTATTACACCATCAAATACAGAGGATGGCAGACGGTTTATCAAATAACAGATAGTTAGGATGGAGTCGGCCCAGAAACGATGAGGGACATGTCCATATATCATCATAGTATGAGCCACCTCAAGTATGTGTCTATTCTTTCGTTCAGCCACTCCATTTTGTTGAGGTGTAGAAGCACATGATGATTTATGGATGACACAATTATCAGTCATATATTGCACAAATTCATTTGTAAAATATTCTTTAGCATTGTCACTATGAAGAGTTTTAACAGTGGTGTCAAACTGAGTTTTCACAGAAGAACAAAAAGCTGAAAATTTTATAAAGATTTCTTGTCTAAATTTGATGAGAAAGATCCAAGTTACACGAGAGAAATCATCTATAAAAGTAACAAAATATCAAAAACCTGATACAGATGTAATTGAACAAGGATCCCACACATCAGAATGCACTAAAGCAAAGATACTGGTAGACCGACTAATGACTATAGGTGGAAGGGAAGCACAGACATGCTTTCCCTGGATACAGGACTCACAAACTAATTCGGAAATAAACTGAAATTCAGGATGTATCTTCTTCAACACCTAGAAAGATGGATGTCCCAACTAATAATGAACCTCCTTAGCACGACTAGTACTTAGGTATGCCACTCGCTAAGGTGAGCTCTCCATGTAACACAGACCTTTGTCCTTATATGCAGTGCCAATCAACTTGTTCATCCCTAGTTCCTAAAAGGTGCATTTAGTTGGGGTGAAGGTAACAGAGCAATATAACTATAATATAACTGTTCTGTTATTTTGCTTACAGACATAAGGTTTTCATGGAAAGAAGGGACATATAAGGCAAATGATAAGGGCATGTTTTATGAAATCTGGGTGGATCCAATTCCTTTTATATTGCAGGTAGAGCTATTGGCTATTTGGACAGGTGGTTGTGAGGTAATGGCAAGTCCTGACAGTATACTTTTATTACCAGTCATGTGGTCAGTAGCGCCTGAATCAATAATCCATGATAATTTTGATGCTATAAAATAGTTGGAAGTCATGCCTGGGTGGGCTAAGTAGCCCTCGGAGTCTGTGGCTGAGAGGTCATATTGGCACGAGAGAAGCCCAACTGCTCAAGTCGCTGAACAAGTGTAGCAATTTCATCTGAGTTGGTGCATTCGCTAGGTGATTGATCGACAGTGAACACCTGAGCACGAGGAGGGTGTGGTGAATCTTTCGGGCGCTTTGGGCAGTCCCACTTCATGTGACCCCACTCCTTGCAATAGCCACGCTGCACATTCTTATTGCCACTGGAATTAGAAGTGCCCTCAGATCCTTTTCCTCTTTTCACAAATGACTGACCTGCGCTCTTACCTTTGTAAGAGTTTGCCACTTTCAGTTATAGGTGATGAATCAATCCCATCAGATGGAAACATTTCCTGCCGAAGATGATAGGTAGCAGACAATGATGGTATAATCGTCTGACGAAGAAGGATCGGTTGTGCTGAGGTGTATCTGGATGACATACCTCCAACAAATGTGAGTGTATTCAGCTCCTCCCATACTGTGGCTGAATCCACACCGAAGGGAAATAAATCCCTCATCTCATCATATAATTTCTTAAATTTGGTGAAGTACTCGGTAAGAGTTGCATCACCCTGTTCACACCTTGCATGTGACTGAGAAACTGCGTGTGCATGTGCCATACTAGTTTTTTTAAAATATATAGATTGGAAATGATCCCACATTTTCTTAGTGGTCTTAAAGGTGTGTATAGTGGATAAAATATCAGGCTCCATCGCATTCCACAGAATCATGCGAATAGAGCTATCCTCAGCTTTCCAATCTTCGGTAGCTTGTGATTCTTCTGTCAGAAATTTTCCCTTTCGAAGCAAATCTAACCCAATCTCAACAAATGTGGACCATTGTTATCATTTAGAGCTAGAGAGGTTAATAGGAATTTTCAGTTGCTGGGTGGATATCAATTGTGGAACCATTAGAGTGTCAGCTTCTTTATCCTTCTCCATTAAAAATAAATTTTAGAAGGAAAACGCCTCTAACAATTTGAGTGGTAGGTTGCTTCCTTCTCCCTGAAGAAATAAAGAGAGAGGGGTTGGTATCGAGAGGGAGAGACTCCTTCTGATGATGGGAGGTGCAGCGCAGAGCGAGCGGCGCACACAAGGTGGAGCGGAGCAGTGCGCAGCACAGAGCATAATGGCACGCAGCACGGAGCAGATTAGAGCGAAGCAGAGCGGAAGGCAGCACGGAGCGGAGCGCGGCATTGAGCAGAGTGGCGCACACGGAACAGCGGAGCAGAATGGCAGAGCGGCCTGCCCGTGGATCTGACGAAACACTAGACGCCTAGGGTACAAAAGTCTGATACGTCTCTGATACCATGTAAGTGTATTGGAAAGATTATGATTTCCCATATATTCTTCTAATTAATGTTACATAAATATATAACAAAAGACAAGTGGTAAAATTAGGAAGGAAATAACTACAAATATTCACACAAGTAATACACCTCCGACTTTCTATCTGTAGCAAAGATCTAACAACGTAACAAAATACTCAGCTTCGGCCACGCACTTAAGTATGCAATGCCCCATATGGAATGATTTGCTAGCAGTTTTAGGTAGAGATTAAAACAATAATAAAATGATCTGGAAGGCTTTCTTCATAGGTTTATTTTCAAATAGTGTTATTATATGAATGAGCTTAGAGAGGCGTGAAATATAGGCACTAAGATTTGCTTGATTAGTTAGCACTTCTGAGATCAAAGCTTCCTTTATATGCATTAGTGCATCTTGTATGGATTTTGAAGGGGTCTAGTATATTTGGGACAAAAGAATTAGAAACCTAGAAGGGGTAAAAAGAAGAATGAAAGGCGATAGGATCGATTCGATTTGCTCTAATAATGATGCAAGATCAGAATAAAGGATGAATGAAAAGATATGTGAGGTATTTTGATAGTTTTACGATTTTCATAGGTTTATCTTTTAGGAATAAATTATCTTTTCATCATCTTTTTATCTTTGAAGATGATTTCTTTGATTACATTATTTTTTAGTTTCCTTGATATTTGGGTCTTTTTTCTACTTAAACTCCTAGTTATGTGTTAGATACATAGACTTGATAATTGAATTGAATTGAATTTATAGAGATATTGTGAGTGTTCCTTTCATTGTTTTTGAATTCTTCTTATTTGAAATTGCTCTTAAAGCACCCTACACTAAGTATCCCCTTTTTTAGGAATTGTCTCAAAACATCACACATCAAATAAAAACCACAAATTAGGGTTTGTGGATTTTTGTTTTAAGGTTCCAGCAAAGTAGTGACGGTGGAAGGGGTGTGGTGGTGGTCGAGCAGAGGTCAGTGGTTAGCGGGTAGTGGCCAGATGGAGGCGGATGGTGGCTTGAAGGTCCAGCTGACATAAGTCAAGTTCTATAATCTGCTTTTGCCTTTTTTTTTTTTTTGCTAGATTGATTTGGCGGGAAAAGAACAACCAAGTAGAAAATTCGCAGCAATTAGGATCGAATAGCTCTAATAGCTCTGATACTAAATTTGATGTACTACACTCTGAGAGCAATTCATACAAGAGGGGATAGTTGATGTAGAACGCTGTGGGAGCAATTCCCACACAAAAGAACTTACACACAATCAAAGAAACACTCACAATATTTATGAAAATTCAAGTAAATTCCATCATCAAGTCTACCTCTCTAACGCATAACTCGGAGATAAAATAGAAAAGAGACCGAAACATTAAACTAAAAGATAATGTAATCAAAGAGATATTGTTTAGTAGCTAAAAAAGATAACGAGAAGGTAATCATCATATGCATATATATAAAAGTGAGTGCAAACGCCATGGTTGTGACATGTGCCTCTTAAGTATATATTAAAACTTTATTTAAAAATATAAATTTAAACAATAAGTGATTTAAAATCATTGTCATGAACAATGTCTTTTAAACTAATTCAATGAGGAGAAAAAGAAAATAAATTACTGATATATTAATTTGATTTTTTCTAAAAATTTAAATTATAAAATTAATTATACTATTTATAAAAATATTTTAACTAAAATTTTAGAACAACCTATGTGTAGTCGGGCTTAGAGGCTAGTCTATTCCTAAAACATAAGCCTACAAAAATCAGAAAAATATTAAAATAGTTCACATTTGTATTTCCATATTCCTCATTGATTCTGCTTATGCATCATCTATCTTTGTTGTTTGCTTATATTTGTTCTGAAATCCGTGATTAAAAGCCTTTAGCAACATTACTAGGAGTAATTTTGTATTAGTATTTGAAGTTCCATCGATACTACTGCCTGCAAAATCTTGCGGAAATATTGTTTGAAAAGCCAAGAGTTTCTAATCACTTTAGTGCTCTTTACAAGGCCCTTTTCTATAGTGAGTTTTGTACGTCTGTTTTTTTTTTTTTTTTGGTTGGGGGGGAGTCATGTACGCAGCTCTATGTTTGTACGAATGTAATATAGATAGGCTATTTCCACAATATCTATATTTTCTTCCAAATCCTTATAGTTTACATTCATTTATCTATCTAAAAGAGTATTTATTTGTTTTCCATTTCTTTTTGGCAAACATCATCAAAATGGTTGTTTCTACCTGACATTATTCTTAATTTTTAGGTTTGTTTTCTGGCAGCATAAAACTTACAAATACTTTTGAAGGGGGTGCATATATTTTCTTACTTCCAATTGTGAACGAGTGTTGTCCCTTTTAGTTAATCAATATCTTGAGAATACATAAACACGAATTTAATAATGTATGGTCGAAAATAGCTCCCGAGAATATGAACACTAACTCATCACTGATTATCGAATTTTGAGAAGATAAATAGGGAAAAATGAATGAATGTATTTGACAGTACAAATGGGACAGATGGAGCATTTATGTATCTGTATCATTCAAAACTGTGTACTCAGTTGCAGACATTGGGATCCCAAAGATGTGGGAGAATGGGCAATATTTTCACCATTATACCAGTTATGTAATTTCTCATTCCCGCTTTATATGGCATTTTCACAGTCTTAAAGTGCTTGGTTTTCTGGCAGATGAAGAAACAGAAGCTTGTCTAGCACGTGAAGAGAATGTGGAACTCGATTCTTGACCAGAACCTAGGATATCAGACAACAGTTGTTGGAATGAAAAGATCTATGGCTTTTGAAATGTGTGATTACTGACTAGTAGGGCATAATTTGTTGATAACAGAGGAAGTGTCAGTTGTAACATGATTAGAAGATGTTTATTTGCAGCAATCCAACATCTCTACATTTTTGCTTTTGAGGGTGGCAACTGTAGAGGTATGTTTTATTGCTGTGTTCGCTTGGTCCTCTGTAACACTTAGGTTTCTGTATATATTTCTCTATTGTTATGTGAAGGGTTAAGCAACCAAATGACAATCCAAGTTCATTATGTGTTAAATTTTTCATAAATTAGGCCTTAATCCACCGAGCACTGCATACAAGTCATGAGAGATCTCATCCCAAAACCAATTGGCAATGGGTGGAGTAACTCACAAGCTTATAAGCATACTCAAGGCCTCTTAATCTTTCAATGTGGGACGCTACACCCACTTTAGCCATTAATAGAATTGATGAAACTAAGTTTATAGAACTTTATTAAACCTTACAATTAATGTTTGTTGACTCATATAGATAGTTTAATAGGATCAAACTTTATTCGATAGCATTTACATTCAAATTTCCCCGAACAAATAAATTGAATAAACAAATAAAACATGGAATGGAGATAGGAGTAAAGCATCCCGAGGTTGGCGCTTTTCATTGGGCATGGAGAAGCATTGAGTTTCTAAGAGTATTCCCAACCAGAGTTTCAGTTTTTGAAACTCTGGCCTACCATGTCAGCAAAAGTTTCACAAATTTGAAACTTGTATTCCATCACTTCTTCAACGTATGGAACTCCAATTTAATCATCCAATAAAAATACTTGTCATGGACCCACCTTGTAAGACACAATCTATTTTTTTAATCATTTAAAAATTATTTACTTACTCAAAAAAAAGAAAAAAGAAAAAATATATTAAAATAATCAAAAAGTTGCAACGCAGGGAGACACACACAGGCGTTCTCCCCCGCGTGCAACTCTTCTCTCTCTCCCCTCATTTTGTGACATGTGGCATTTGTGGGCCTGCGTTCCTTCCCCCTTGTGCTGCTAATGCTCTAATGCTATTTTCGAGGTTAAGGTAATGTTGACAAATTCGAGTAATGAAACCATTAATCTGTTAGGTAATTTTGAGTGATATAGAGGAAATGAAAACAAAGATGTAGATTTGGAATTTAGGAAAATTATCCAAGAAAATAAAATAAAGTAAGACACCTAAATTTACATGGAAAATGCAAATTATGGGTGACCTCGAGCACAACAAAATGCACCATAAAGGGAAACGAGTACAAATGATCTTAGCAATGTTAACCAAAACAAGATCTAAAAGAGAATATCGATTCTGTCACCAAAACTCTCCTAACCTAGCTAGAATAGTGCAATGGTTGCGAAGATATTTGCATGGAAACTAGAACTCTATCATGTCCAAAGTTGCTAAAACAACCCATTGAATAGGCGGGCACAAAAACACCTTAAAAGAAATTACGTTAAAAAAAATAAGATGGCGTGCGACGACTCGACATGCCACAACCACACTGGCCACGCATGTGGCATTTTGGGTTAATACGTAACCTGCAACAAGAAGCTCAAGCACAAGACTTGTGGCCCATTACACATAGGCCTCGTGTGAGCAAAAAGTGGCTGAAAATCTCCTTAAGGTCGTGGAAGTTTGGCATGATTGATGATTTTGGGCCACATACACCCAATGGTCTCCATATTGGATCAAAATCCAACAACACTTGACATTGCTAGCGCGAAAGAGCACCATGGGTAGAGTCCCAAAGGGCAATTATATGTCAAGTAGTGCTTGAACTTAGCTGTAGGAAGTGACTTCGTGTACATGTTTGTACGATTCTTCATAGTGTGGACTTTCTTCACAAAAATCTCCCATGCAACAATATTATCTCAGGTGTAGTGATACATGACATTGGTATTCTGGGCTTTGGGCTGATTGGCACCATTGTTGGTGAAGTGAATAGTACTCTAACTATCTGAATACACAAGAGTCAAAGCTTGTGGGACACCAATCCAACAATAAGATCTTGCAACCAAGTAGCTTCCTTCATGCCCTCAATAGTGGCAATGTACTCTGCTTCGATAGTAGAAGGAACTGTAATAGACTAAGAGATATTATCCAAGAGATAGCACTGGCACAAAGAGTGAAGATATAACTGAAAATGGAACTTCTACGATGAAGAACACCACTTTAATAAGGACCAAGGAACCATGCAACATTTTAAGTATCCTTGTTCCTATCTTGACATGATTACCCATAACCCTACTAGCTGCATATGAAAAATTAGGTCTAGTGCATACCATAGTATACATGAGACTGCGGACGACACTATAATAAGGCACATTAAACATTTTCTTACTCTTCTCCTCATAAATAGACAAGACTCAAATGACAATTTGAAATATGTAGCATAAGGGTTAGATATAGTTTGTAATCAACCCCTTTTTTTTGGTAAGGCTGATGTATACGGGATTTGAAATTAGATCTCTTACAATCACCCATGTTGAATCTATTAAGAAGTTTCTCAAAGTATTTCCTTTGAGATAAGTAGAGCTTACGGACTTTTTGATCCTTTAAATCTCCATGCTATGAATCTTCTTAGTTTTAACATGGTCCTTTATCTCAAAGTCATCATTAAGATGAGATTTGAACTTGTTGATTAAAGACTTATCCCTAGAAGCAATAAGCATATCAACATATATCACACAAGAGCACTCGCATCCTATGGTACGCATTCTAGAAGGTGGGCCCTTTGTTCCACTGTAGCAACCACAACGGGCGTGCCGAGTGGAATGATAGGCGTGCGGGAATGCGCAGGCGTTCCGCTCCCTAGGCTTTGTTTGTTGTCATTGTTCGATCGTAAACGACACGTTTCCTCTCCCTTGTGAACTTGCTGCGATGCGTCTTAGCTAGAACATAAATAAAAAAGAAAATTCGATTTGCTTGGGGACTGGGCTAACAATGTTACCGTTGGCTTTTTGCAAATTTGTGGGCATTGGGCATATGGTCGTCGGAACCAATGGCTACTTGATGTATTTGTTTTTTTTTTTTTTTGGGGTTCTGTAAATACCCAACTTTGAGCCTTAAAAATCATACCAAATTCCATTTACATTTTTACATGTTCAATAGTAAATAAAAATTAAGTACTCAATTTTTCAGGTTTTAAAAATAATAACATTTTTCCAGTCAAGAATAAATAAATTTTCCATGTTTAGGAAAAAATATTCATACAAGTTATAAACATAAAATACAACACACAAAACCAAAAAGATAAAAACAATTAAATACGTTTATAGTGGGCTTCATGCCAAACATTTTATTTAGTGATGGAATTAAGTTCCATTGGTTAGAGAAGTGATAGAATGCAAGTTTCAAAAAGTCATACCTTTTGTTGATGTGGCAGGTTTGAGTTCTAAAAATTGAAACTGAGGTTGGAAATACTCTAAATGAACCACTAGAATGTTGAAAATACACACAATCATCATATTGACTACATGTATAGCCTTGTCCAATCATGAAATAGTCAAACCTCTCACATAATTGCCTATGAGTTTGCTTAAGTCCATACAAAGACTTCTTCAAACAACACATACGATGTCCCTTGGTAAGAACAACAATACCCTCGGGTTGCTTCATGTAAGTCTCTTCCTCCAACTCACCATGAAGAAAAGCAATTTTGTCATCAAGTTGCTTTACCTCCAACTCAAACAAAGCAATAAAGAATGGTAAACAACAGAAGAGAAAACTTCGTTATAGTCAAACTCTACCTTTTGGTTACAACCACAGACAACCAAACATGCTTCCAACTAGCATCTTCAACCCCAGTTATGCCTTATTTTTACTTGTAAATTCACTTGGTAGTTAAGGCATGTCGGCCTTTAAGTAGCTCATGAAGATCCCGAGTCGCATTCTTATAGAAATTCTCCATTTCTTCTTGTATAGCCAATCGTGAGAGTTAGGACATGAGATGGCTTCAGAATACAAAGAAGGCTCAACACTTCAAGGGTCTCCTATGCAACAGCAAGAGCACACACAGTCAACCTACTTCCGTCATCATCATCATTTGCATGACAAGTAAGCCTTCTAATGACTCTTCATTGTCCATCATGGGCTATAGAATAATCATCAAGCACATGAGGTTCATCGAGACTTGTAGTACTAGAATTAGACACATCAAAATAAGTATCACTAGTAGATCGACTGATAGAACCTCCGTGTTTACCTCCAACTCCAACTTCTTACTGGCGTCTTATGATCACATACACTAGTAGAAAAAACAGCACTCTTTCACAGAGGATATCATAGTAGTTTCATTAAATGTTGCATCCCTATTTGGAATGATTTTCTTGGATTTAGGACACCACAATCAGTATCCATTAGACTCGAAAGCATAACCCAAAAAAAAAAAAAATAAAACTGCATTAAGGGCTAACTTCTCGTTGCTCAGATGGGTATAAATGAGACATCCACAAATTCTCAAAATGGATTAATCAATAGGATTGCCTGACCAAAGTTCTTCTAGGATAAGAAAGTTAATGGATGAATGTGGAGAATCCATTACAAGATAAGATAGCATGCCATCGCAGCTTAAAAATCATGGTGATGCAGCAACCCAACATTAGAAAGCATACATCGAGGTCTCTCAAAAAGCGCCTGATTGATATTTTCTATAAATCTATTTTGTTGGGGCGTCCCAACAAATGTCTTGTGCCAACATTGCCATGAATAGTGAAGAATTCATTGGAATCTTATCCACAAAACTTAAGACCATATCAGTCGTGAGCTTCTTCATCTTCCTTCCAATCCAGTTCTTAACAAGGGTTGAACTTCTTGAACATGGGGATCCCCACATTTCTGTGTCTCAAGACGTAAAGACAGACCCTGTTTGGTCAAGAGGTTTCTAGGGCCAAAAATAGCTATTTGTGGGTATTAGCTGTTTGATCTTAGTAAAAAACTCTTTGAGTTATTTGGTTAAATAGATTTATGTACCCAAAAAGTTAATTTGTAAAGAACTCTTTGAATGAGCTCAAGAGTTGTTTATTGTTCGATATAAAAATTACCACATTGCCCCTATATTTTGACAAAACTAGATTCAATTAGATTGCGTGTTGTGATTTATGTGATCTCGAATGTTGGACTCTGATGCATTAGACTTTTTTAGTTCATTTTTTTTGCCTTTTGGAACAAGAGTTATGAATGGTCATAATGTTTAAGTCAATTATTTAAATTTAAATATTTTCTTCAATTTAAAAAATAATTTAGGTTAATTAGTTTTTTAAGACATAGAATGTTCTAAATATTATTGTGTCATATAAATTTGAATTATTACTAAAAAGAAAATTCAGTTAACATTAAAAAAAAATATCTTGATAATAAATATCAAATTTGGGTGAAGACATTTATGTAATTCTATATATTTTACAGGTTACAATCTATGATTTATAATTCATATTGAAAAGAAATATGCAATAAAAACAATCGTATTATTTGAAAAAGCTGAAATTATGTAAAGGATATAAGTAAAATATTACCAAATAGCCTTGTAAGCTAAGTCAAAACATCCAATGCAATCAGCTAACAATTAATAATTAATCCAATCAGATAATAGCTCATAACGAGCAGGTGCTTGTCAAACAAGGGACCCTGGACATAAAATTGAAATGAATTATTCTAGAAAAAGGAAAAAAATGTAATATTAATTTCATTCCCTCCAGGGCCTCCACTGCTCGAGACTCCAATGTTGAGCGCCAATTTCAATTCCAAACACTAGCCGGCAAATTACTAATCTCCTTTCTCCTCACAGTGGCCAGATTTCTGGATATCTGATTCACTGACCCAGTGAACGGTGAAGAGAAATGATCGCTGCCCTGAAATGGAGGCTGCTTTCAGTCCAATTGTGAAGAAAATTGCCGGAGAAGTTGTAGGGAAGAGAAAGCGGGACTTTCGTGCTCCTACCGATGTCAGTAACCCCAACTTGTGCAATTCGTTCTCTTGCCCAGTTTCAAGTTTGATAATTTGTGATAAATTTTTGTCTTGCTTTCGGTCTAGCATTGTGTTGTTCGGATTCGCAGGTTTGCCTCGAAGATTGGTGGTTGTCGAAGCCTGATGGCGGGAAGGGCATAGCTGTAGGCGGTCGTCCTGTTGAGATGAGAAGGTAATACGCCTTTTCTGGTTATGCAGGACTTCCTATGATGATGTTTTTCTTCTCTAATCCTGTAGTTTTGCTTTAATCTGTTAAGCTATATCAGTTGTTTGTGGTGATTTAGTTATGACCTGTGAGTAACAAGAGGCAGCTTCCTTGTGGACATACATGCTTATGATTATATCATATCATAATTTGAAACAACCTATACACAACTGAGATGGGCACTATCCAAATGGATATTATGCATCCTGATACAACATACATAAATAAGTTCCCATGAATACCCATCCAATCCACCTCATGGCATACAAGTGCTTTTGTATCTTCATAATCAGCTGATTCTATTGTTCACTGATAGCTATTGGATGATATTGTGTTCTGACGACTTTGGCACTATCAGTTTATCTGTATCTAGAAACGGGTCTTCTTTTCATTGTTTTGGTTGAAGTCCAAGGAAAGCCACTTAGTCTAATGCCAAGTAATCCTCTCCCAAGGGAGAGGTTGGGGATTCTATCCCATCCAATGCAATATTTGCCCCTTTTCCCCATCCAAGCTTTACCCCTTCTTGCACCACTTGCTGTGGGCTCTTTACTCTCTAGGCGAACACCTAGCCCAAAGGAGGGGGGGGGGGAAGGGTTAAGATCTTAGTTTTGGCCTTTCAGGGTTGTCAAAGATTTGGTTTTAAATTAATCATTTAAAAAAAAAAGGAAGCTCTTTGAAGGAAGTTGGAATTCAGTTTATTTCGTTCCCAAAGTATACAGTTTTGCAGTTTGCAGCTGCATTGTGTGATGAGTGTGAGAATGACAAAATTGTCTTTTGTGAGCTGTAGTCTATGTTACATGGACTTGGATATGGGTTGTCAGACACGGGTACGGATCCGAGTGTCCAACTCGTCAAAGTTCTAACTTTAGGACGCGGGGACAACGTCCATAATTTGGACATGGATATGAAGACTCATAATTTTATATATAGAAGTTGCAATTTCAATTTAATTTTCTAATAATATTTCAAGAGTTACAAGGTTATAAATTAGCCAAATGGTTCAACATTGAAGATCTATTAAAATAATAATGAACGAAGAAAGAAAAAGATCACATCTTCCTAATTTTTTTCACTCTTGCTACTTTAGAGTTTGGATAAGGGTCCGATAAGGATCTCATGTCCTATCCGCAGAGTGTCGTGTCCTATATGGGTATGGCGGGACAACATGGAGAGTACGGGTATCATAGGCTATAGTAGCATTTAAACTGGTTGATTTCAAAATTGAGGAATCAAATTCAGGATTGAAGGTTGCAAAGGGGTATAGATTATATCTATTAGCGTGTCCTATCACAAATAGAAGTGGGTGGGTAGGGATAGGACATTGATGGGTACAAGCGACCGTTCATGTTTTGGTTATAGGAATGGGTAAAGTGTGGGAGAGATGCGTTAGTTGAGTAATTTCCTATGCTACCTTGACTTGGCTATCCCATGTTGAAGTATCGAGTGTCCGACATGGGTGACGTGTTGGACTCAACAATTTTCTAGAAATCTTTGTATACTTTTGGTCTCAAATGAAGGGAGTATGTGCTACCTTTGTCTGCATGTCAAGTATTAGGATAAAGGTAGTTGACTTGAGCCAAAATTAAGAATCCAGGTAAAATGGGTAATTTCACAGCTTTGTTTTTTTTTTTTTTCATAGCCCAAAATGTAGATACATATTTTTGCTCATGTGATTCATGTTCAAAGATAAATGGAATTGGGAAAATTGCAATGTGTCATCTTTTGGGGAAGCCTAGGGATGTGGGGATTTGTGAGATTAAGAAGCTTCCATCCCAGCTAGGTTCACTTTCTTAATCATGATCAACACTGCTTATTAGATGTATATGAGTATTTACTGCGCTCTTCTCTAATCATGTGTTACTATGTTCACTTTGTGCTTTGAGATGTATCGTCTTGGCAGCAGGGAGTTACCATTGGGATGAATCCCATTGTTCGCTACATTAGGACATGGGAAGATGTTGGCGTTTGCAAACAGACCATGACTCTTCGATTCATATTTCTTTTTAGCAGCTGAGCCTTTATCCTTTCTCTCATCCCTCCTGCCATTGAATTTTGAACTGTGCTTGATTCTATGACCAACATATTATGTTCCTTTTCAAGTCTTATGTAAGCAGTTGTTTTCTGCTTCACATTTGGGTCTGCAAATGTGGCATTCTAATACTTTATCGTCTTTTTTAGTTTTCTTTTTGTGGTAAAAAATAGCTCAGACTGTTTAACAAATAGTACCTAGAAATTACTGAGTACAAAATTAGAAGCATAGGGAAGTGATTGGGCTCAATTTTCATTGCTAGACTTAATGCCCAGTCAAGAAACAGACGAATACGGCACCAAACTGAAATTTGGCACAGATATATAATCAGTTTAAGTGAGTTCTCCATTCGAATTTTGCTCAAACATTGTTCAGTAGCCTTCAGATGGCCCGGAAAATTTTCCAGTTTCCATAGCCAAAGTGCAAACCAAGGCAGTTCAGAAAACATAAGACACTAGGTTGTTAATTCAGTTTTTGTATCCACTTCCACCTCTTGGCCATCTTGATTTAGGCAGCTATGCCATTGCTTGAAATTGCTGTAGAAGTCTAAACTGACAGCTCTGCAGACAACGGTTGATGATATAGAGGTTGGAAGCAGCTGTACAGAAAGGATTAAGGTGTTCAAAAGATTCCATGCGATCTGAACAGAAGACACAATAAAGGGAATCAGAAAAATTTTCATCCTTCACAAATCACAATCTTTCTTTTCTCATAAGCTTGCATGATATTTTTGAGTTCGGCCTACAGGTGGATTGATTGCAATATTTCATCTTCCCAAATTACTTTAGTCAGAGCTGTATTGACTATGAGACTATCTTACGGCTAACAATCACTAATAGTATAGTGTTTATTGCTGTGCCCAGTCCAATTATTACCAGGAAGGCCATGACTAAGTTTATGCTTGATCTCATACCAGTTTTCTTCAATACTAGCTTGATCCATGGCATGAGGGCAAGGTTGAAAACTCTTTCCCATGGTTAAGACCATAAAAATCCAGGGAAAATGTATCTGGTTCGTCAAACTTCATTTGAGGGTGGGGATCGATCTTGAGGATTTCTCATTTGGGGCCTCTAAAAAACTGATTTAGGGAAAAAAAGAAAGAAATCAGGCGAAAATGAAAGTGGAGAAGATTCATTTATCAGTTTCAAATGTCCTAAATGCTTAGTATTTAGTAACCTAGGTCATTAGACTTGAGTGTTCTATGCCTCGATGACGTCAAAGGGCATTTATTACATGGAGGAAATGAAGAAAATGACTATTAAGATGGCAGCAAAGAGCTTGAATTAGACCCGCAATAACTGCCACTATAGGAAATTTCTCATTTACCAAATATAGCATTCAACAATTTCGAGGAGGGGCCACGGATGGCCAAATGATCGTGAAATCTTTGATAGCTTTAAATAAGTTAATATGGCACTCTAAACAATAACAATAACAATTCTCAATGTGGTCCCGTTTTCGCGGGGTTTGGAGAGATCTAGATATAGGCAGCTTTACTCTACAGACAAGACTGCCCGTAGAGGAACTTATTCCAATAGACCCACGTAAAAAAGTTAGAAGAAAATATTTTGAAATTTAAAAATCATTTGATAGACAAAAGGTAAAAAATACAGGATATAATTACTTTAAATAACATCAATTACAGTGAGTAATAGAAAAGTGGCAAGAGTTGTATGTAATAAGAACCAAAAGGAGCATAATATGGGATTCTAAGAGGAGCATAATTCTAAGGTACCGTTCTTAAAGAAAATCCTATTTACCATATAGTTAGAAACAGAAGTTCATTTCAAGTCTGACTCTACTTATGTTCAAACATTTGTACTTTCGGGTACACACAATGTCCAAGTTTCACTGTGGCTTTTCCGTACAGTAGGTAGATTTGCCCCACGTATGCTTATTGCTTCCTAGATACGAGCCAGAAACATATTTCAAGTATGTAATCCTTCCATGAATTTGAGAACAAGATTATCAGCATAACTAAGATTAATGAGCTTGAAGCCATTTAGCTTAAAGGCATCGGGGTTTCTTTTGCAACCTTAAGCCTAGATCTTCGTAGCTTCCTATGCTTAGCCATGTCCTCCGTTAATATTAAGGTTTTCAAATCGTGTCTAATCACTTCATTCCAGTTTTCCTAGGTCTACTGCAACTCTTCTACACTCCAGAAGTACAATACTTTCACATCTCCTCATTTGTGCGTCCATACTCCCCCTTCTCACATGATCAAACCATCTAAGTCTTGCCTCTTTTATCTTATGGTCTATGGATGTCGTTCCTACCTTGTCTCAAGTCATTAAATTTCTAATCTTATTCAATCTCGTGTAGCCACACATCTAATGAATCATCGTCATCTCGGGTACCAACTACCAACGTCATCTGGGCTTGAGCGTTCTTGGCTTTCCAATGCTCCGCGACCATATAATAATGTTGGTCTAACAACTATACAGAAAACCCTCTCCGTCAATCTTAGTGGAATATTCTTATCGTACAACACCCCTGAAGCATTATTCCATTTTTGCCATTCCAACTTCATTCGATGGTTAATATCGTCATCAATTTTCCCTTTTTCTTAAATGATTGAACCTAGATATTTGAACTTTTCTACCCTTGGTAAAGCCACATCCCCTAGGGCCACCTTGTCTTCTATACCACCTTTTCCTTCACTGAATCGACATTTTAAATATTCGGTCTTTGGCCTACTCAACTTAAAACCTTTAGTCTCTGGGGTATCTTTCCAACTTGTTAACCTCCTTCCTAATCTCATCGATAAGAATCAGCAAATAGCATACACCATGGTACCTCTAATGGGGGATGCATTTATGAAACAATGTTTCAGTTCATTTCGGCTAATGGGGTATGCGATATGGTTCTGGAGTCATTCAATCTGCTAAGGATTAGAGCTATGGTGAAAGACCCAGTCCTGAATACATTTTTTTTCCCGCCGGAAGAGGGGGAGGGTGTGTGGTTTGCAAATTCCTCACACCTACCATTGTTGAAATAGCCACATAAGCTGCTGGCACTCATAGTTTGTTCACTGACCTGAAATCACGCTTTGTTTTGACACAATTTGAAGAGCAACTAAAGCAGTAAAATAGGTTTACTGTTTCTTCAGGCTACCCAGAAACTTGCCTTTTTTTGTAACGTATCTGGTATTGGGATATCCTAACAGGCGCACTAAGGAACTAACTTAATTAGGAGCAAAGCCTGATTTTGAGTGTAGAAGATGTAAAGCCATATCCTGTGGGAAAAGATATTTTACAAGCAAACAGCCACCACCCCAAACCCAAAAAAAAGGGGAAAAAGAAAAATAAAAAAGGAAACAGTAGAAGTTTCTTGTTAACCAATATTACTGCTCATAGTTTTGTTGAGATTTTGACTTGATTAGTTGATTGGTGGCTTAGTTTTAGAACAACCCTGATTGTAATTTGCCGTTGATGGTCAATGTGAAGCTGGCTATGGAGTTGATGATCTATGTTGATTATCACCTATTCCCAATTTGCAGGAGGAATTAAAGGCCAAACCAATGTGTCGGCAAGGTTTTCATTTGCTACTTCGGCAGGATCCACACTAGGATTGTCGGAGGTGTTCTATGAAGCAGATCCAGTTCTCTACATGGAATATAACTAAGTACTGATTAATTATTATATTGTAAACAGCTGATCTCGATTTCACACAACAGACCCCCCTTTCTCCCCCATCCACAAACCATGGAGTCAAGGAAAAAATAGAATGAGAAATGCAATTATAATTTTTGCAGAGTATGTCATAGGGCTATAGTGCTATACTACTCTCCTGTTGCAAAATAGAAGGATTCTCCACCTATGCACTGAACTATTAGTGGAGTTAAGTACCATATTTTGTGCCATTTTAGATTGAATTTGCTCAAGTTAATGTTATCTGAAGTTTCTTTGCTAAAATCAATGTCATTTTGAATCAAATTCATTTAGTAAGAGGTGGATGATTGCTATTTTGACTTCTTTTGGTTGCCATTCTGCTTTCTTAGATGCGATAATGCACGGAAAGAATTTCACTGTGCCCCAACTAAGAAGAGATATGCATCAAGAGAATTTCACTCTGCACAAGTTGTACAGAGGCACAGTTGTACCACAGTAGAGACTTCTGATGGGCTTTTTGTGTACCTATGTGGCTTTATAAATAGGTCCCGCACACAGCAAAATGGCTTCTCCTCCGAGGTCAGTGGTCAGGTTAATATCAAATATGAGAATTCTTGTTCACAGTAGGATTTGATTTTTTTGTTTCTTCTTTTCCCTTTTATCATCATGGTGTCATATGCATGGTTCAGATAATATCAATTTCAAATGGTTGGTATATTCACTTTACAACTTGCAGGAGGTTGCCCCATTGAATTGGTACGAGTTAAGCTGGATATTAACGTGTACTGTCTTTCAATTTTCGTTGATCTCTTGGATTTCTTACTGAGAATTCTAAGCAGGTTTGTAGGGATTTCTTGTATGGATTTCCCCTTAATTGGGAAGATCATGCTGCTAAATGTGTGGGTGAAGAAACAAGCCAAAGCAACCTTGAATATTTTTCTGAGTGCTTCCTTCCAGCCGCCTTGGATGCCTACAATGGTGCTCAATTGCATGACATGGTGTTGTCTCTTACTGATGCTGAAAGAGAAATTCTCAACAAAAAAATGTATAACAATATAATGGGAATGCTGAACCCAGAAATGGTGAATGAGATTTTTCTTCATCCTTCAAAGCCTAGTCCTTTGCCTGTGGTTGACAAGGACATTCGAACCACGGACTCCACCATGAGAAAGGTAAAGAACAAGCAGCAAAGGAATAACTCAATGCAAAATTACAGAGAGCAGGATGTTGGGGTTGCTTCTGTTTCTTCATGCACGAGTCTAGAAAACCAGCCAAGCACATCCCAAAAGGGCAAAGTTGTGGATGCTCTGACTTCAACGGAGGGTGTTTGCAGGACTGCAAGGATGCTTGAGGACCACGAGACTAAAGAAAATGTGACCATTTCACCAAAGGCTTCTCTAAAGCAGGGGCCTCTGGCGAAGCCAGCTAGGAAAATTCAAACATCTAACAAAGATGCTCGTGAAAGCGTCATAATGCTCAACAATGCCGGGATAGAAAGGAATGTGAATGTTTCATGTAAGTCTTCTCTAAAGAAAGGAGCTGTGGACAGAACTGCTGGAGTGGCTCGAACTTCCAGGGACGGTACTTGTAAAAGCATGAGCAGTCTTGAGAGTACCAGGACTGTGGAAGATGTGATTGCTTCTAAGAAGCTGAGAGCTTTGAGATCGGCAAAGAGAAATGTACTTATTTGTAATTCAACTCAAGTGGAGCTAAAAACTAATGTTAAGCGAAGGAAGTCCTGTGATCAGAGTGAAGTGAGGCTGTTGCTGGAAAACCTGACGTCTATAGACAAAAGGCAGAAGGGAAAATCTGGTATCAGGATGCTCAAAGAGCTCTTATATTGAACCTGTCACCTTGCCAAGAAGAGTAGCTGATAGGTTATGTTTTGTAGAAGCTAGTCTTTACTCTGCGTAAACAACAGATTTCTTAAATTGTGCAGCTCTTTGTGTTGGAGGGAATGCATATGCTCCTTATGGCTTATTTTTCTATGTTTATGTTAATACAGTTTCAACTGTTTCTAGCTCGGGCAGAGTGAAGAAACTGATCTGAATTGCACTGCTGTGTTTGTTTATTAGCTCACAAGAAGCTCTCTTATCTACTCCGGTTGACAATTCCATGAGTTGGGTGTAGACCTGGCAAAACTGATTCGAGATCCGAAACCCGACCCGAGATCCGAAACCCGAATCGAACAACTCGGACTCATATTCGACCCGACATCCGAAATATGCTCATCCGAAAGTGGACCCGAAACCCGAATTGACCCGAACAGAATCATACTCGATCTGAAATTTTCTACAAAATTGCTTGTTTTGGCATGACGAGCGCATTTGACCAAAAATTGGTTGACCCGAAATCGACCCAAACCTAACCATGCCTGACTCAAACTGATACAACCCGAAATGCCACTTAACCCGAACATGATTTGATGCAAACTTGATCCGATCGGTACCCGAACCGAATAACCCATTTGCCAGGTCTAGTTGGGTGCCTCTCTGAGGCGTCTGCCGTCAGTGGGATGTGTTGGCAATTACAAAAAGTGTAGATGTGGTTCTCTCCCGGACTGCACACGCCAGAGCAGTAACTAACATTTTGAAAACTCGAATGAACCTAAGATTGCTTTGGACTGATAATGTCAAATGTGACAAGATTTAGCCGACTGTTTATTTATTTATTTAAACCTGTCCATTGTAAGTCGTAACTCTGACTTGCTCTCGAACGTTATGACTTCATCTAATAAAAGATCAGATCGTGCACTCATACTATTTACGACATTTCAATTATTACTGATTTTGACTTTAGAAATTTGTCGCCAATTCCAATGGAAGGGTTAGACGACTTTAAAATTATATGATTTGTTACAATATTTAGTCACAGGAAATTTATTGTGGAAACACTCATTGGAAACCCTCCAAAAAAAAGCACAAGAAATTTGATTATACTTCTTTGAAATTTTAAGCGTGCAAAAACTTAGAAATTGTTACCATATATAACTTACGTGTGTGTAAAATTGTGTGTGTATATATATATATATATATATAGATGATATCTCTATAATATATATTATATATTATGTATATATATATATATATATATATATATAATATTCTAATTGTGTGTGTGGGGTGTGTGTGTGTGTGTAATATTATATAATGTGTGGGTGTGTGTGTGTATATATAGATGATATGTGAGTTGTGGTGTGGTGTGTGGTGGTGTTAATATATATATATATATATATATATATATATAAATAAAAGATAGAATGAGCTACTCTATAGGATGAGTGGGATGATGTAATCTTGTCTACGATCATGCGGTCCAGATTTCACCTAGGTCATGGGACTTTATTTTTCGCTCATTTCTCTCTCTTCCTTCTCTGGTTGCATTTCGTTGTTCCTCCTCTATTCCTCCCCTTTGCTTTCTGGCTTGGTCTCATGATCGTGCAGCTCTCTCTCTCTCTCTCTCTCTCTCTCTCTCTCTCTTGTTGGAGTTGTGATTGCAATTTCGAGTTCAAGATTGCGAGAAAAGGAAGATCATTCTAGCTAAATTCCCCAAGAGAATCAGTAGATTAGGTTAGTTGAAGATATTACATTAGCACCCACTATTTCACTCTTGGTAGGTTTGAGTTTTTTTGGCTTAGATATGCCCTAAATTGCGACAAATTAGTATTTTTTGGTGGATTTTAGTTTTCTATAACGTTGGATACTCCTTATGTTGGTGCAAATTGTCCGCTTTGATAAATTTCAGTAGGTTTGTAGCTCATAATAGATTCAGTGTTATTTTTTTGGAGCATATGCCATTGTATGAGTTTGAATCTTTGTTGATTATTTTGTATAATTAATTTCGTTTGTCCTTTTTATTCATTTTGGTCAAGTTTTCTAGGGTTTGAGCTTTAAGATTCGATGATGCTTTCATTTTGTTGAACGTTGAACGTAAGTTTAGCTCAACTTATAGAGTTAGGTGATTTAAAAGTTCATTACTATTCTTACGTTAGTTGATCATCATGCTTATGGCAATCAATTGTCTAGTGATCAACATCTTGCGGGGGATTCGATTCTAAGAAGTTTCCCCCCAAAAAAGAAGGGAACACTGACTCACTTGCACACTAATCTGATTCCAATTGATCACGAATCACATATCTAGTGATCCCCAAATAGACAAGGACTGAATTCTAAGGAAAGAGGAAGGACTTATATAAGTGCTCGCTAATGATATGATGCATCAAGATCATAGCTAAGAGAGATGCTCTGTGGCTATCCACTTCTTGTACCAATGGTCGGACGGAGACTTAGGTTTTTCTGATGATTTTCGAGTTGCCTAACGGCTGCGTGCCCTCCTCGATTGGGAGATCTTCGATTAAAAAAAATGGTTACTTTTACTTGAAAGTTCCCTTCTTTCCAGGGCTGCTAACTTAGCGCTGCTTAGCCTTTCAACTCTGTTGCCCCTAGTTTAGATGCAGTGACTTCGGAATTCATTCGTCTCAAAAGAAGACAACTCACCTCTTATTTATTTTAGTTTATCACTCCATGGGATGAGGGATCCTTTCTTAACTTAAGAAATCTCTCTTTCGTCTCGTCTTTCTCGAATGGCTTTTCTTATCCCGCATTGAGTTAGAAAGCGGATCTTAATCAATTGGCAAGTGGTCAACGATTAAGTGAATTACTTAAACAATTTGAATATGAATTACCAATCACACGTTTATTGATCACCAACTGCACAGAGATAGGACTAATTACTTGTCTTGTGATCAACGTCTTGACAGGGATTAAATTCTAAGAAATTGGGAAAAAAAAAGTGAACACTCAGTCCCTTGCTCATTAATTTTTATTCCAATTAATCACGGATCACATGTCTAGTGATGCCCAATCAGAGTAAGGAAGGACTAATATAAGTGCTTACTAATGTTATGCTTATGGATCACTCATGTCTATTGATCACCAAGTACACACGATAGAATTGTAAGCAGTGACTAAAAAAGTAAGCATTAATATAAAATTCTCGATAGTGTTATGCAGGCAACGACCATTAATAGTAGTGTTTTTTTGTACATTTTTTACCTGTTTAAAGGAGATTCTTTAATGTTGTGCTTGGTACGTTCTTCAACCTTCTTTGTTTCTATGATTTATTAGTACGTTCTTTTGATTTGTTATAGTTCCTTGGGCATGGCGGAAGGTGGTGATGAGATAATTACTGTCAAAGGCAGTGAGCAAGTCCAGGCATTGCGAACTGTTCCTGTATCACGAAGTAATTTTGGTGCATTTGTCATTAATTAATTCCATTAAAGGCAGTTGCTTAGACATTGTTTGTTTCTATTATTAATGTTACCCTTATGCTTTGATAATATTTATCTAGGACATGCCAAGTCATCAACCCTAGTAGTTGCTAATTTATCAATTGATGTCAGAGGCAAATGGACACCAAACTGTGAAGATATTACGGTTGTACCAACTACCAAGGTTAGGCATGATGTTTGATAGGATCGAAGATTGTCCTCGTTTTATAAGTGATATACCATTTATGTTGGGTTTAGTGTTCATAGTGGTCCCATTGGGAAGAATAAATTAGGGAAATATTAGAAGCGGCTTGTATACTCTAAAGAAGGATTTCGAAAATGCATAAAAATCCTAGAAAGTGCTACGGTTATCACTAAAGCTATGTCTCAAGTAAAAGAAAAAACTAATGCGAAAAAATGAAAAGAAAGAGAATAGAGATAAGACAAAGACGCCAAGCTCATATTGTTTTGAGGTCAACTGAGGATGGGAAGTTTGAGATAATCAATTTCATGAGGGTCATGTTTACTCCCATGCACACCCGCTAGGAGGAAGTTTCTCACTTCTAATAGAAATGTTAGCTCTGTCCATAAACAAATGATTTGTAATATGCTAGAGCTACTATAGGACCATCAAAGGTTTATCACCTATTGAAAGAGCAACTTGGCGGCTATGAAAACATTGGATGCACCAAAGGGATTTATAAAATTATCATAGAGACTTGAAATCTCTTATAAAAGACATAGATGTGCATATGTTTCTAGACATACTGAAGAAGAAAAAAGGAAGTTAACCCCAGCTTCTTCTTGGACTATCAGGTTGATGAAGAAAACTAATCAATATTTTTATCAGATTCTCTGAGCAGAAGAAGTTATGCCTTGTTTGGTGACATCTTATCACAACCCACAAAACCAATAGGTATTCAATGGCTTTTTCCCCTTTTACGAGATTAAATCACCGTAGGAAGGTAATTTTCTTTGGGCCTAGTTTGTTGAGGGATGAGAAGGTGGAGTTGTTTCTTTGGCTGCTTTAATAAATTCCTGAATGCTATAAGAAGCCACATGCCCCAAACTACAATCATATACCAAGATCCAGCTACTAGAAAAGCAATAGAACTTGTATTTGATAAGTTGATCCATTGATTCTATGTGTGACACATCATGAGAAGGATTCCAGAGAAAGCAGGCTGCATGCTGAATGGCCATGAGGATTTTATGAAGCGTATCATGTGTGGGCATTAAGTCTCTCGACGCGTTTGAGGAGTATTCGAGAGAGATGTTAGAGGAATTTGATCTAATTGATAACTAGTGGTTGTTAGAGTCAGTTAGGAAAATATCCATTAGTTAATTAGAGGGTTAGCCAACTCAGCAACCAGCTCAGCATTTTGTTATATATTCTGTTAGATAGTTTGTTGAGCATTCTATTTTCTTGATAGCTTACATGGTAGTTGTATATATGTAGCTGTGATGTACATAATTTTTTACTTGATTTATTCATATCGTGAATACAATTTTAGTGAGAGAAGCTCTTTCTTCTTTCTACTCATTCTCAATGTTTCTGGTCTACCATTCATAATCAAATTGCTTCATCAAATCAAACATGGTATCAGAGCCATATCTTTGGATTCCAGATTTTCATTTGTTTCTTTTCGATCAGTCTGATTTGTTTTATCAGTGATCAAGCTTTTATTAGGATTAAATTGCTTATTTTCTTTCTTATTCACCTGATTAGTAGATTCCTCAATTAATCCAGCTTTACATCAAGGAATTCAGGGATCAAGGTCTTTCATTAGAATTTACTTCTTATCTGAATCAGGTTGCAGATGACGTCTCCTACTCTTGAGGTTGTAATTTCTCTTGAGGATCTTGCTGAAGCATATTTTCTACATCTATCTGATCATCTAGGTTTGCTTCTTGTTTTTACTGCTTTTGATGGATCTAGTTTTGGATCCTGGAGACGCGCTATGACAATTGCCTTGTCTACCAAGAGTAAGTTATATTTTGTTGATGGAAGTCTTACAAAACCTCAACCTACTTCATCAGACTTTAAGAAATGGATGAGGTTCAATATATGGTAATGTCTTGGATTCCAAATGTCTCAACTAAGAACATAGCAGACAACATTATATATGCAAAGTCTGCTAGACAAATGTGGATTGAACTTGAAGAAAGGTTTGGCTAAATCAATGGTGCAAAGCTTTATCAAGTTCAAAAGGAGATTTGCAATGTGAACCAAGGTACAAATGACATAGCTACATATTTCACTAAAGTGAAGAGTTTATGGAATGAATTGGATGATCTAGATGAAATTCCAAGCATGTACATGTAATTTTGCTGAGAAGATGCTTAAAAGAGAGTAGAATCAGAAAGTTTTGCAGTTCTTGATGGGATTGAATGATGATTACAATGCAATTAGAGGCAATATTCTTATGATGAGTCCTTTGCCTTCGATTAGTCAAGTATACTATATGTTAATTCAAGAAGAAAAGTAGAGAGAGATAAGATCTAGTGGCCATTTTCTAGCAGATTCAGCATCACTTGCTGCAGAGACACACAAGCCACATCAGTTTTATAATGGGAGGATTGATAAAGCAGATGCAAGAATTAAAGACTCCAACCTCAGACTTGAAAGAAATAAAGGAAGAAGGTCCAATCTGTCTTGTAACTACTGCAAGAGGTCTGGACATGCAATTGATAAGTGCTATAGATTACATGGTTTTGCACCAAGCACAAAGTTTAGAGGAGGAAGAAGAGCTGCTGCTTTAGTCCAGATAGGAGGTCAGGAAAGGGCACCATTCAATACAGAGCCTTGCAGCTCTTTGTCCCAGGTAAGTCTTTCAGTTCGTGTATTAACTCCAAAACAGTCTTCACAGCTAATTGCCTTACTCCAGAATGTTTAGTTAAACAAAACAGGATACAATACTAGTGTTTCAAATCAAGAATCAGATTTCAACTCTGGATCTACAGCTTTTATAAGCTTTGTAGGTACATGTGTTGATCATACACAGAGTTTGTGTTTATTGTCTTGTGTTTCTGACTGGGATTACACCTGGATTATTAACACTGGTGCTAGTGACCATGTGTGCCAAAACAAGAATTTATTTCGGAAGCTTCAGGCTCTTGCTGGACCCAGCATTGTCACGTTACCAAATAGAAAGTGTGTTTCAGTTACACATGTTGGCTCTATAGTCTTTGGCAGTTCCTTGACTCTCCATGAAGTAATTTACATTCCAAGCTTCAAATATAATTTATTATATGTCAGCAAGCTTTCCAGCCAACAGGGTTGCTATGTTATTTTTACACCTACACATTGTCTTATGTAGGCCCCTTCACTGAGGAGGCTTCAGGTTCTTGGTGATCATTACGTTGGACTTTATTTGCTCAAGTCAGGACATGCATCAAGATCAGTTCCTTCAAGCCATAAGAATTTACAAGCTTCTTTTTTGAGTAATCATGAGTCAGTTTATAAACCTACCATGTCTATTGAAGAGATTTGGCATGCTAGGCTAAGTCACTTACCTTTTACAAAACTTCAAATGCTGGGATTGTTATCTAGTCATACAGTTGCTGACTCAATAAGACAATGTTTAATTTGTCCAAAGCAAGGCTCCCTTTTCCTCATAGTCAGATTCACTCTACTCATATCTTTTAATTGATTCACATTGATCTTTGGGTTCCTTATAGAGTCCAGACCTACAATGGGTATAAATATTTTTTGACTATAGTAGATGATTATAGTAGAACTACATGGACACATTTACTGCCAACCAAAAGTAGTGCAATGCCTTTGATTAGGGACTTTATAGAAATGGCATAGATTCAGTTTAATGCCAATGTTCAAACAATAAGGTCTGACAATGCTCTTGAATTGGAACTCAACAAGGAGGCTACAGTATACTTAATGTCTAAAGGCATTATCCACCAGACAAGTTGTGTAGCAACACCATAGTAAAATGGTGTTGTAGAAAGGAAACATAAATATCTTCTTGAAACTTCAAGAGCTTTATTGTTCCATTCTGGTCTGCCAATCAAGTATTGGGGTAAATGTGTGTTGACAACTACTTATCTTATCAACAGATTTGAACAGAAACCTAACTATGAGTATCTCAGGGTATTTAGTAGTCTTTGTTATGCCTCTATACTTAAAGCTGGTAGGAATAAATTTCAAGCAAGAGCAGTACCATATGTCTTCTTGGGATATCTTTTTGGCTAAAAGGCTTACAAGCTTCTTAATCTTGAAACACATCAAATTTTTACTTCCAGGGATGTTGTGTTTCATAAACAAGTACTCCCTTATCATACACCCCATTCTGATAATCATTCAAGTATTTTTCCTCACCATAATTCAGTTTAGCAATATTCTTTTGATACTGACTATCCTATTCCAGACCAAGCTATCTCCCAGGATCATTCATCTGAGTCACAACATGTATCAGATGCAAGAGAACAACCATGGCAAAGTCAGCCTTCTTTACCCTTTAGAAGATCTACTATAGAACATAAAGCTCCTTCCTATTTGTCAGATTTTATTTGCAGTAATGTTCATTCATATCATACTGAATATCAAATAGCACGTTGTCCAAACATAGTCACTTCCATTTGTTGCAATGTCTCAGTAGCTTCTGGTGATTCCCTGGCCATTAACTCATCTAATTTACTGCAACATCTAGATCTTTACAATGAGCCTACATCTTATGAAGAGGCAGCCATAATACCTGAGTGATAAGAAGTTACGCAAAAGGAATTCGAGACGTTAACAGCCAGCAACACTTGGATTCTAACACCCTTGCCACCAGGAAAGAAACCAATCAGTTGTAAATAGGTGTATAAGTTGAAGTACAAGGCAGATAGAAGTCTAGAAAGATGTAAAGCTAGGTTGCCAATTAGAGGCTTCACTCAAAAGGAAGGAATTAATTACATAGAAACTTTCTCCCTTGTGGTTAAGAGGATAACAATTAGAAGTTTGATAGATACTATAATTAAGAAGAAGTGGCCTTTGTACCAATTGGATGTTAATAATGCATTCCTTCATGGGGATTTAGATGAACACATATACATGAAACCTCCACTAGGCTTAGCTATGTCTTCCCCAAACATAGTGTGTAAGCTTTAAAAATCCTTATATGGTTTAAAGCAAGCATCAAGACAATGGTATGCTAAACTTTCGGATACCTTGAGGATTCTTGGCTTTCAGCGTTCAAAGAATGATTATTCTCTGTTTTGCAAGCAAAAGACTAGTTCCATAGTCTTGCTTGTTGTTTATACGAATTACATTGTAGTGCAGGTAATGACCCTGAAGAAATTACAGCATTAAAGACATTTCTTGATGAAAGAGTTAAGATCAAGGACTTGGGTGATCTGCATTACTTTCGAGGAAATGAAGTTCTTTCAGTTTCTAATGGTCTGATCATGACACAAAAGAAATTTGCTATGGAATTACTTAAAGAGTTTCACTATGAGAAGCTCCCAGCTACTTCCTGTCCATTAGGTTCCCTTTCCAACACTTCTTCTCATAAGGAACCTTTCATTGATGTTACTATCTACAGAAATTTGGTAAGGAAACTCAATCACCTTACCAACACTAGGCCAGATATTGCTTTTTCTATCCAATACTTGAGTCAATTCCTTTAAGTCCCCACTCAAGCACACATGACAGTAGCCATACACACTCTGAGGTACATTAAAAGGGATCCTTCATAAGGTCTTTTCTTCAACAATACCTTAGACTACAGCTTATATGCTTACTATGATTTAGATTGGGCTTAATATCCATATACTAGAAGGTCAGTCAATAGCTATTTCATCATGCTAGGGGGGAGCCCTATTTCTTGGAAGTCTAAGAAATAACCTATGGTTGCTCTTTCCTCTGCAGAAGCAGAATATCAATCCATGAGAGTAGTCACAGTAGAGCTATCCTGGCTTACACGTCTACTTTTTGAGTGACAAGTCCCTTCTGTCCTACACATAGCAGTGAAGAGTGATAGCTTAGCAGCCATATACAGTGCTAAGAATCCTGTTTTCCACAAGAGGACTAAGCATATAGCATGAGATTGTCATTTTGTATGAGAGAAGCTTCATGAAGGACTTATCTCATTATCCTACACAAGGACTACATATCAGCTGGCAGATATCTTTAGCAAGTCTCTACTTGGGTCATAGCATCAACATCTTCGCTGCAAGTTAGGGGTTTCTTCCTGTCACCCTCCAACTTGAGGAGGTGTGTTAGAGTTAGTTAGGAAAATATCCATTAGTTAGTCAGAGGGTTAGCGAACTCAGCAACCAGCTCAGCATTCTGTTATACATTCTGTTAGATAGTTTGTTGAGCATTCTGTTTTCTTGATAGCTTACATGGTAGCTGTATACATGTAGCTGTGATGTGCATAATTTTTTACTTGATTCATTCATATTATGAATACAATTCTAGTGAGAGAAGCTCTTTCTTCTCTCTACTTATTCTCAATGTTTCTAGTATGCTATTCATAATCAAACTGCTTCATCAAATCAAACAGTAGTTGCGCCAAATATATGACATTCGAGACTTTTAGGTGCATGCTTACTTTAAAGAAGGCTTCTTATGATGCATTTTGTGGACAACGTCAGGTTCAGGAAGTCAAAATTCTATGTTTGGTTCCCTACTGTATCCTAATCTAAGTCCAGTATTTTGGGTTCGATTTATGCATGCCGTTGAGTCATAATGCCATTGTGAGAGAAAAGCCGAAAATGCTTCTTTGACCTCACTTCCAGAATTAAAGATGTCTTATCAGATATAGAAGCATGGCAAATACATCTATACCCACACTAACTTCTGTGTCCTAGAGAGAAGTATACATTGGTCTCATGCATTGTCACGTCAAAGGTATTACCACCACAGAGGGTGATCGTACTTATGTGATTAAGCACAATTTTCAAGAGAAAATTAGGATCCGCTTTGTGGTGTATAATGAGAGATCTTCCGAATACCCGTGCTCATGTCATTTTTTTAAACTCGGATGGAATTCCATGAGCTTATATCCTATTGATGTCGACATCTAGTTCCCTAAAAGAAATTCCACTAGCATATATCATTAATAGATGGAAAAAGATGCTAACACAAGAACCTATATTTAAGTTTGATAGTTTTATGGAAGCCACTTTGTGGAGATATAACTGTATAAATAAGCTAATAACTGACATATGGACTCAATTCTACAAGTGTATCGATTTGGCTGAGCGAGACTCCGCAAAAAGTTACAGGTTTGTTGGGTTCCATGATTTCAATCGAGCATTAACTCCATGATATAGGTGGCGAAGCAGCAAGTGATGCAGCAACAGATCTATAGACCTACTTCAGATGTGCAGTCCCTAAACACATTGAGACACATGCACCTCCGACATTTGTAACTAAAAGAAGAGGAAAGAGGATGAAGAGAGGGGTTGAAAGAGCAGTTGAGCAGCAAGCATATATGTGGATGTGCCACTCTTGCTATCAGGTTACTTCTCATGATAGTGGAAACTATCCCGAGAAGAGGCACTAGTCCACTACCTCAAAGGTATTTATGCCCTCTTTGTTTTTGTTTTAGAAAAATTCAGTTTATGTTTTATATGTTGCTTATTTTTCTAACCTTTTATGTATTTTTTTTTCATTTTTTACAAATTAAGATCCTTAAGACCATTCTTTTTATTGTATGATGATGGTCAGTTGTGGATACAACAGGTGGACAACTCCCCTCAGATGTGTTAGATGTTGAACAGATTGTGTTATGATTAGTGTCCTAGTAAGTGATCAATAGATGTCATTTTAGTGGTCATTAGTACTACTTTTGGTGATCAATTGACCAAATTATAGTGACCATTGCGAACATCTTTATAGATTATAAGGTATGTCTACACTTATAAACTTAGTTAATGATCAACAAATGTAGTTTTGGTAATCAT
>JAKOGI010002230.1:0-129257 GCA_029747015.1 Carnegiea gigantea
ATATGTATATATGTACATGTACATTTATGTGTGTGTGTGTGTGTATATATATATATATATATATGCACATGTTTGTATATAGAGACACACGCACATATCTATATCTATGTAACTATATATAAAATTGAGTGGCAATAAAAGGTGGGATGGCAAGTTGTTATTAGTTTAATTTGTCTGTCATTTTCTAATAAAATTAATTAGTGGTTTGTTTTCACATTTAAAGTGCTCATTGTTATGTGCATTTATATGTACAAAAATATTGGTTTTCTTATTTAAGAAAATACACATTTATACCCAACTTTCTTTCGTTTTTCTATCTGTTGGAAACTGTTAAAACCTAAATTAAGGAGTAACAAGGTTTTCTTTTTTGTGTAATTTTATCATGTGGGTAAAACAAGAGTGAAATCAATGCGTGATATTTTCAAGTGGAATTTTGTGTTGAATTGGCAAAGTGTTATTGGTAATTTTTCTCTTTTTAAATTAAGTATTTATACTTATTATTTATTATTTAAAACTTAAAATATTTTTATATTTTTATATTTTAATACTTTCTTTAACATTTTGTTCGAAATTTTTAGTTCTGCTGGAGCTTTTAAAATTGGTTTAATCATAATAATTTGTAAAACGTGTGAGTTACAATTGTTGCCTTGATGCCTTGGTCATTGCTCTAGGATTTTGAAACAAATATTGATTGTTTGGCTTTTAGGTCTTGAAACTTATGCCAAAAAGTACTGTTTGCAATAAACATTTAAAAGAACAAGCTATGCAACACTTTTATCGTATGGATTCAAAAACATATATTTACATATTATAATATTAGCAAATTACAATTTCTTAGGGAGATATTTGGTTGACAATCTATATGTTCATAACTTTATATCCTGAGCATTGAGCAAAAAATTAGTTGGTGACTCTTTTTACTCCATTCAAAGAGGGCCCACAGTATACAATCAAATATTATTGCAAATTAAAATTTTAAATATCAAATATCAATTTGTATGCTCTCCTTCATTACTTTGTAACCTCTCATTCTTTTCATTTTAATGGGCTCACCCGTTCAAATTTTCATGCTATATTTTTCAAACAATTTGACTTACAATCTCTCATCATTTTTTTTTTTTTCATTTTTATTATTCTCACCCTTTTGGATTTTCATACCAAAAGTTTCTACTTTTAAAAAATTTTAATTATCGATAAAACCTATTTGTTTTGAATATAGCATTAAAAAACTCAAGCATGTTTAACTACAATGTGGAAACTGTTTTAAAATTCTATGATCAACATATTATATATCTGTACAAGCTTATAATTTTTTGAGTAATCTAATATTTATAGAAGAAAATTTTAAATAAGCGAAACAATGAAACACTAAACTCTTTGTTGTATAATAGGGTAGAGATGTTACATATATAAATTTGAAATGTTGAATTACTCTCTTTTGTGCCAATTTTCTTAGTCGGATTCATCTTATTTCACTATTCTCATGGCTCTTTTCAATTTTTATTTTTATTTTTTAATATTATTCACTTTATCTTTATTAATTAAAGAATTATTAACATATGTATGTCAATCGATAAGAGAGAAAAAATAAAAAGTTGATAAATAGATGAACTATGAATCACACAAACACATTCACTAAAAAGGTAAAGTAACAGCCCCTGCATCGCAGGGGTATAGCACTAGTGTGTGTGTGTGTGTGTGTGTGAACATATACATACATATATGGGTATTTGTGTGTAGATATGTATACAGATACAATCATACATATATATGTTAACAATAAAACTAGAAATTAATTTTCTATGCATTTCAAGAACACGCAAGATATTGCTTAAAGACATAATTTTCCCAAAAGTGAGTTAGCGGCTTATCTTCCCTTTTCCAATGATATTTGCAGTCTTGGCATTCCTGATGAAGACTCCTTTTCCATCACCCAGCTTCCTATACTCCTTGTGTAAGATCTGGTTTGACCAGGTGTGCCTAAGGGCCTCAGTGTTTGCTTTCCATTGAACTCGATTACCTACCATGTTCACCTTTGAGATCATGCCAACAATAATTTATGGCTCTTCAGTAAGGTGTGCTTATTGCTTGTCCTTCCTTTAGGACAGTACCTGGTAATGCAACTAGGCTTCCCACAAGCATAGCAAACTACCTTTGATTTAGGATTTTTGACTCCTCTATAAGCTTCCTGTCTTTGCTTTGAGTGCAGCTATAGTGGTTGTCATCATATGATGACCCCCACAATTAAAACAATCTCGAGCGTTCATTTATCTTTGATTGATCTTCACAGTTGATTTTATATTTGTTATTAAATAATTGAAAATGAATTATAAAAATCATAAAATATATGCAAATAGTGATAAAAATATTTTTTGTATAACATTTTTTGGGTACTCGTTAATTATATTGGAAACGCAAACTTCATTGTTGTAAAGGAAAAACAAAAGCAAAACAATTTTCCAACGATCTCCATCGCTGGCGACTATTTTCCGACGATAATGGCTGACAACATCTCTCTCTTCAATGGTGACCGGCGACTCCCATTCCTTCTCTTCGTCTCACTTGGACTGGCTTCGTCACCAATGTTAGCAAACCCTACAACGAACCTAGCCACCACCATTCTTCTCGCTGGAACAATAGCTTACACCAGCCGTGATGCTGGACGTCACTGCCGAGATGTCGGCCGCCATGCTGTACGCTGGAAAAAATGGTGTTTAACCGCAACAACTGCAAGCCCAGACATTAGCGATGAAACCAGTCTAAGTGAGAGGAAAAGAGGGATTGGGAGTTGCTGGTCACCGTTAAAGAGAGAGATGTTGTTTGCCATTGTCGCTGGAGAATAGTCGTCGACCATCGAGGTCGCCAGAAAATTAATTTGCTTTTTTTCCTTTACAGCTATGAAGTTTGTTTTTTCCAATATAATTGCTGAGTACCCAAACAATGCCAGACAAAAATTATTTTTATCACTATTTGTATATATTTTGTGATTTTTATAATCCATTTCTAATTATTTAATAACAAATATAAAATTAACGGTCAAGATCAATCAAAGACAAACGAACGCTCAAGATTGTTCTAATTGTGGTGGTTGTCATATGGTGACAACCACTATAACTTTTTGCTTTTGCTTTGGTGAGTTGTTCGACCCTCCTTTGTAAAATTTTACACCTTGTAGCTTCGAGTTTGTCCCTTAAACCAGTCAAATTTAGAGGAAAACTCAAGAAGGTTAGCATTTGTGGAGCTACGGTTATAATACCCTTTGCTCTATAATTAGTTTTCCTCCTCGATCTTGCTATGACCAATCAGTTCCTTGGGGTTGAAGTCCTTCCTCTTTTATATCAATTGGTCATGATAAGCCTTCCAAGATGAAAGTAGTTTTCCCAAATAGAACACTAGCTTGCAAGTATTCACACATTTTCATTCCTTTAGCGAAGATGTTTGAAACTAGTCTTTTATATTCATGGATCTGAGGCATTATAGGTTTACTATCATCCATCTGAAAATCAATGCACCTACTGACAACGTACTTTTGAGTACCTACATCCACATTCCCATATTTTTCTTTGATAAGCCTCTAATTTCACCATTTAGACCCTTTAATTCCACCAGCCTTTTCCATATATTTCCCACGATTAGTGGAAGATTTGGCAAAAATTTGCCCCTCTTTGCTCATGATTATCTTATTCATACCAAATCTCCTTTCTGTACGTGTGTTGGTCTAAATTGGAAGAATCTCGGAGCTTATTGGCTTAGAAATGAACAAGGATCATTACTATGAGAAAGAATGAGGTTTGAGGATTGAATGGAAGGGTCAAAGACTTAAGAAATGAAAGGGAAGACACTTGCATGGCTAGCCGTGCATGTGAGCATGTGCAAGTTAGATTGAAGCTCGTGCACTTTTGCACAGTCATGCATCCTGCCTAGAAATTTTACATGGCTGGCAATGCATTTTTACACGGCTGTGCATCCCCTAATTTTTAGTGACTTAATTATTTTTTAGGGCCTGTTTTGGATATGTTTTGTTTTTCTCTTGAGAGTACTTTTTTTATGCGATTTCTAGGGTTTTGTGAGGGGATTTTATTCGTATTTTTGGATTGAATTTACCACCATTGAAGATTGTTCTGCTTTTACAGAGCGATTAATTCAAGTTTATCTCATAATTTTCTCTTTATTCATCTTTGTTATTCTAGGATTTTATGATTATCATGTTTCTTGAATTGGGTTTTATAATTGGTGTTGCCAATATGATTATAGGCTAAACCTCCCAACTTACGTTGGGATTAATATCGCTTATGTTTATTTGAATTATGATTTAGCCCCAAACCCTTACTTCTCCCATATTTGTGTCTGTGATTTCTACCATGCACACCATGTGTTCGATGAATTTCTTGAAAGAGCATTCGTCCATTACTATTAGGGCTTTGGGGAATGTTGAGAGATGAAACCTTTGCGCAGCATAACTTAGTAGACAATTAGGATTTTAATATGAAAACAATTGAATTTCGAATTAGGATTCGAGGTTATAGATCTTGTAATCCATTGACTTAGTCCCATAAAAATAGGTTGCCACAGTATCAAGATTAGTCTTCAACGATTAAGAGAGGAACGAGATGGGCTCAATTAGCAATGTATCCACTCATGATACAATGCTTGGTTTTGTTTGACGGGGTTAGTAATTAAGTCACTAGCATAATCGTGCTATTAATTCCAACTTAGTGTTTTAATGCTTTAATTTCCTAACCCATTCTTAGTTGTTACTGCTTTCTTAGTTATCAGTTAAATCTATAATTTTGATTCAATGTAGATTGAGCATTCAGATTAGTTCTAGTAATTGAAAGTGAGTTCCTTGTGGGATCAACTCGTGCTCGCTAGTTGCTAGCTACAGCTATGCCATGCACTTGCGATTTTGACTGTAAAAAGTTTCTAGGACCGTTGTCAATGAGCTTTTTTCTTTTGATATCAGAGCCGATTAGAATACTCTAGACTAGGCTTTTATTTTCATTTTAGTAGTTGTTAGTTCTTTGTTATTCTTGCTCACTGTTTACGTTTGGTATAGCGTCTGCTTTGTGTGCACAGGAGAAGTCAGGGCAAACAAAACCTTGTCCCATTTGACCCTAAGATTGAAGCAACTGTACGTAATCGAGGCGACCAAGTATAGAAGAAGAAGAGAGCGGTAAAGATGGCAGAAAGAGTCGAACACATGGTATTCTGTGATTATGCCATGCCCAGAGCTACTGGGGCTAAATCTTCCATCGTGGGGCTTGGCCTACAACTTCGCGCTCAAGCTAGCGCTAGTCACCTTTGTAGAGAGGGACTAGTTTAGTGGGCACCCTTCAGAGAACCCAATATGCACCTTTGCAACTTCCTTGCAAAGTGCGACACAATTAAACTAAATGGGATTTCTACTGATGCAATCCGACTAACACTCTTCCCGTTTTCCTTGAGGGATAGGACTAGTGACTGGTTGCAGAATGAGGTGCCCAACGCCTTCACCACATGGAAAGTTCTCTCTAAAGCCTTCCTTAGTAAATATTTCCCACTAGATAAGACCACGAAGCTGAGGATAGATATCATCACCTTTGCTCAACGGGATGGGAAGACCTCATATGAAGCCTGGGAGAGATTCAAAGACATACAGTGATAGTGCCTCATCATAATGTTCCTGACTAGCTTCTAGTCGAGACATTCTTTAATGGGCTAGAATAGTTAGTGAAGATCTATGTAGATGCTGCAGCGGAGGCGCTTTCATGGGGAAGTCCATGGAAGCGGCAAAGGCTCTATTGGAAGAGATGGCTTCTAATAATTACAGCTGGTCTAGTGAAAGCGCTACCCTGAAGAGAAGTAGTGGCAAGTATGAGGTCGACGCTATAACATTACTAGCCAGCACGGTGCATGCACTGGCACAGAGACTTGATAAAGCTGGCACCTCTCCTGCTCTAGGTAGTTCTTCCGGCTCATCAGCTGGGGTATATGCTGTATGCAAGACTAGTGGTGTGCGTTGAGTGCTACAGTGGCCTTCCTTCCATTGAGCACGCTAATGCATTCATGCTTTCAATCCATCACTACCACGGAACAATTCCTACCCCAATGGTCACACTTCTGGATGGAAGAGCTAACCCAACTCTCCTTATAGGAACAGTAAACCTTAACCTTAGAATACTATGCAAGCATTCCAGTATAGAGCTCCTTATAACCCACCCCCACAGCCAAAATCAAGAGAGTCTTATAGAGTGCTTTATTTAGGCTTCAACTAAGACTAATGAAGCTCCTGGTGAGCCGATTAATCAGTTGACCTCCAAGTTAGATGCCATGGCCTCCCGGTAGAGGGTGAGGGACACTAAAATTGCTCAAATCGCTCAACAAGCCGGCAATTTGTCTCGGCTAACCAAAGGCAGCTACCGGGCCAGCCTGAGACCAACCCAAGGGGCACATTAATGCCATTTTTTGTAGGAGGTAAGGGGTCGGTGGAGAGCCTTGTGGTGGTACTCTAGGAGATAACTTCAGTTCCTGTGTTTGCAGGAACAGATGAAATGAAAAAAAGAGGAAATCAAAGTTCAGAGGAGAAGGGCACTCGGTCACCACCACCCTACCCTTTCTAGCCACCTATTCCATATCCTCAACGGGTGGTAAGATTCATGCTTGAGCCCAGGTTTATTAGGTTCCTAGATCTGCTGCAGAAGGTATATGTTAATGTCCCCTTCTTAGAAGCTCTTGAGGAAACACCCTCCTACCTAAAATTTTTAAGAGAGATCTTTCCAAGAAATCAACACTTGAAGGGGCTTAACTAGCCCCTATAAAAGAGATGTGCAGTGCAGTTCTTTGGAGCAAGTCGCCATCAAAGCTGTAAGATCTAAGAAATTTCTCCATTCCTTTCTCTTTAGGGGATCTGGAGATCGAAAGGGCCTTTTGTGACTTGGGAGCCAGTGTAAGCTTCATGCCACTCTCTCTACAAAAAGCTTTAGCTTCAGGACATGAAGCCCACCCACACGACCATACAGCTAGCAAATCGCTCCATCAGGCGACCTGTAGGCATTCTGGAGGATGTTCTAGTCATGGTGGGTGAGTTCGTCCTCCCATGCTAATAATAGACATGGATGACAACTCCCAAGTACCTATTATATTAGGGAGGTCGCTCTTAGTAACTGTAGGAGCTGTGGTTGATGTTGCTGCAGGGAGGATATCCTTTTATTTGTGTGGGGAGCAGATAGAATTCTATTTTCCACTGCTCACTACCTTTCACTTCCAGCACCTCCAGTTCCCACAGCTCCTGTCCCTCATATGGTTTCTAAAGCCATATTTGGGATAAGGGTGTTTGAAAGGGATGGGGTAATTGACCCAGGGTATTTTGCACCCTATGACTTGCCTCTACCGCTCTTGACTTATTCTGGAGGTACTACTTTCCATCATGGGGAGGTTGTGGATGCATTACCATTCACCACTTTAGTTCTCCCACCTCCTTCCTTCTTGCCTTTCTATCCGCCTAAGGTAAAGGTTAAGCTAGGGACCTTAAATAAGTGTTTCTTGGGAGGCAACCCAAGTGTTTAATTATTTTCTCATTTCACAAAAACAAAGCAAGGCATCGTTCTTCCTTCCTAGTCCACTCTTCTCTTCACCCTATAGGCTTTTACCCCCTTATTCTTTTGCTTGTCTTTACATTGAGGGCAATGAAAGTCTGAAGCATGGCAGAGTTAGCTTGTTGCTCATGAAATTGTGGACTATAGGGCGGGATTTGAATAACGTCTCTTGCATTTGCATCATAGAGATAGAATTTCATGTAGTTTTATTAGGTTGTTTTGGCTTTTGTTTTGTTAGTTGAGCATGTAGTTTAGAGCATATAGGGTAGATGTTGCTTCACAAGAGGAGAAATGATCGAGCTGGATATTTTTAAGCTTTCCAGGTGCCCATCCTTAACCTTCTCGTACCCTTCTCTTCATTATCCTCTATGTGTTTTATTACCTTCTTACTTGGATTTATTACTTTTGAAAAAATTGAAAAATTAAGAAAATTTTGAAATAAGAGTTTGCAAAAACTCCTCCTATGATGATTATACAAGGAGTACTGATTGATTGAATTGATTATGTGCTGAGGCGTGGCTTGTCTTGATGTAAATTTTATAAAATTGTGTTGACATCACCATATTAAATTGATTTGCCCTATGTTGTGTGCCACTCACCCTTGAGATTCATGTAACTTAATCCGATTGACCTTGATAAGTGGCATTTTTGAGTGAGTTGCATTGATTGTAGTAGAATGACCTGTGAGATGTTGAGCCTAATGACTATTCACTAGATATAGTCTCATATTTTCTTTCTTATGCAACTCATCCATGAATGCATCTCTAAAACTTGACATATTTCTCTTCAAGATCACATTTGGCATGTGCAATATGTTAATATGATTGAGGTCCCCTTTGTTTTGTTTAACCACATGAGCCTAAAAGCTAGCCGTTGATATGAATTACTCCTCTTGCCAACCCTTTGAGCATTTCCATGCTTTGTTGTTGCACCTTATTCACTTGACCCTTGGGTTATGCATAATCTTCACATCTTAGTCAAAATTTAGTGGAGCAACACTTCTACATTTATTTTGAGGACTATTCCATTTGTTCAGGTGTTTTCCAATATTGGTATTTGATTTAAAGGAGCATGCATTAAGAGTTTGTATTTCCCATGTCATTCACACTTTTCATTTTTGCCTCTCGAGAAAAAAAAGAAAAATTTTTTTTGAAGAGAATTTTAAAAAAAGGAAAAAAGGTGAAAAAGAGAAGTTATGAATAAGTGTTCGGCTTGGTGATTCATTCAATAAGTCTGATGAACTCCTTCTATATGGTTTTCTTTGTGGGGTTTGATCTCGTTCTCAATGGAGGAGTGAAGTGGAATTTTTATTGTTGTGCAAGTATTGCACTCCTTGGTCTCTTTGCTAGTAACTGCACTTTTTCTATAATGATTCCCCTTCCCACCCATAATGTAAGCCCCATTGCAAACCTCTCACAAGTCTTCATGATCAACATCTTTGCATTTTGCATGAGTGGTGGAGAATAGTGAGCTTTGCTAAGCATATGGTAGTTTGCATAACTGGTATGAGTATTGAGTGTACCTGAATTCTACAGTCCAAACACATTGACAGAAGTGTCCTATTTTATTCCGAAGTGACGTCCTATTGGTCACACTTGCTCATCACATCTTGAGGAATATCTTGCCTCACTATGTTAATAATGGGGTGTTTGGTGCGTTGCATCTTGGCAAAGTAGTTTACAGATAGTGGTGTATGTGTTGTATTGAAAATGCTTAGGACACGTTGATTGGGTTGCCTTTGATGCATGGTTATTTGATCGGTCAGTTACTATCCCTTTCTTGAGGAGGGTGTATTTAGAGGTTCATCTTCCTTTCTGATCATTCAAGAGTAGTCTTTCTTGGGGACAAGAGGTAAGCATAGGGGAGTTGACAAACCTCTAATTTCACCAATTGGACCCTTTAAGTCCACCAACCTTTTTCACATATTCTCTAAGATTAGTTAAAAATTTGAGAATAATTTCCTCCTCTCTAGTTATGATTATCTTATTCGGACCAAATCTCCTTTTTGTACGTGTGCTGGTCTTAATTGGAAGAATTTCAGTGCTTATTGGCTTAAAAATGAACGAGGACCAATACTGTGGGAAGGAACGAGATTCGAGGATCGAATGGAAGGGTCAGGACTTAAGGAATCAAAGGGAAGATACATGCACGGTTGTATAAGTTAGAAATTGAAGTCATGAAAGTTCCACGGCTGGCCGTGCATTTGCTTGGTCGTGCACTTTTGCTTGGCCGTGCACCTAAGGCACAAAGTTCCTGCAGAGCTATGTGGTCGTGCATCCTGCCCAGAAATTTTGCACAGCTGGTCGTGCACTTTTACATGGTCATGCATCCCCCAATTTTTCACGACTTAATTGTTTTTCGAGGGCTATTTTGGGACGTCTTTTGTTTTTGTTTTGACAGGAATTTTCATAGGCAATTTCTATGGTTTTGTGAGGGGACTTAATCAGTATTTTTGTATTGAATTTTCCACCATCGAAGATTCTTCTACTTTCCTGCAATGGTTAATTCAAGTTTGTCTCTTAATTCTCTTTTTATTCACCTTTGTTATTCTTGGGTTTTATGATTATCATGTTTGTTAAATTGGGTTTTGTGATTAGTGTTGCCAATATGGTTCTAGGCTAAATCTCCCAAAGTTTAGGATTAACACTGTTTATGTTTAGTTAAATAATGATTTAGCCACTAACCCTTACGTCTCCCATGTATGTGCCTATGATTTCTACTATATGCACCAAGTATTCGATGAGTTGCTTGGAACAAGATTCATACATTGTTATTAGGGTTTAGGGGAACGTCGAGAGATGAAACCTTTACCTAGTGTGACTTAGTAGACAATTAGGATTTTGATATGAAATTAACTGAAGTTGTAATTGGGATTCGAGATTGTAGATCTTATAAGCCTTTGACTTAGTCCCATAAAATAGGCGGCTATAATGTTAGGATTAGTCTTCGATCCTTGAGAGAGGGAGGAGGTAGGCTCAATTGGCAATCTATCTACTCATGATGCAATGCTTGGTTTTGTTTGATGGGGTTAGTAATTGATTCGCTAGCATAATCGTGCTATTAATTCCAACATGAGTGTTTTAATCCTTTGACTTCTTAATCTCATTCTTAGTTGTTACTGCTTTCTTAGTTGTTAGTTAAATCTCCAAATTTGATTTGCCTAGATTAAGTGTTCATATTAGTTCTGGTAATTGAACACGAGCTCATCTTGGGATCCAGTCGTACTTGTCGATTGCTAGGTACAGCTATGTCGTGCGCTTGTGGTTTTAGCTGTAACATTCTTCAAGAGGATCCTAAATTTCCTAAGCTAATTTCCTTTTTTGATGAATCTTGAATAACACATTTGACACAATATAGTCATATGCTCCTATAGCTATAGGTCAGATTATCATTTTCATAATTTCTATTAGGATCCTGGACATGAGGAGTTTCTTCCTTTTCATTTGACTGCTTAACAACTCCATCAAATTCAATCACAGCATTTTCAGCATATTAGCATGTTTGGGTTTGTTAAACTACACATAAGCCACTTAAATTTGTGTAAAGTAAAACAACATACACACAATCTAGCATCTATAGTTATTACCATCAAGATGTTCCATCTTAGACATATCAGATACAAATGGACTTAGAAGCATGTTTGGTTATTAAGCAACAATAAGTGATCTTTGAATTGTTGGACATGAGTTACTATAATACACTTAACAATTAAACACAACTAATCACACAATGTAAAGCAAAACCACAAATTAGAAAGAGCTTAAATGAGATTGTTGTAGTGTGGTCCAAACCATTGGCTAAAATATTAATTACGCCTAGACATTGTGCAACACTGCTCATCGGTGCTTGCACTCCAAGCTACATGGCACTGGCTATCGTTGTGCACTCAAAAGAGAATTGAGTAGAGAAATGAACAATCAAAAACTCAAGATTTTTCTAAAATAGTACTTAATAAAGAGAAAGGCAATGTCTCTTTTGTGTGTTCTATAAAACTGGAAAAAATTAGAATTTATACAAGAGGATTTGAATAAGGAAGCAACAAAATGACTAAAATTAGGGCTAAAAGTTTACAAAGTGAATGAACAAAGAAACAATAATAGAGTAAGCTTCGAAAGGCACGAAAATATTGATCAAATCAGTTTAATACTTTTCGAAATTTTTTAAACTGATTTTATATAAAATATAATTTGCAACACCGCACCCTAGGCATTCGCCCGGCCCGCGTGCTTGTGTGTATCCTAACACATTTATAATTTAGGTCCAAACATTATTAAAGTGGTCTAGAAAAGTACATGTATAAAAAAATACTTTTTGTCTTTCTACTCTTCCCATATGGACAATAATTTTACTTTCTCCTTTCCACTTGCAAGCCTTCTAAACTCATAATTTCCAACAGTCTCTGCTTTCTCTCTTTTTTTCTTTTTTTTTCAGCTTTTATCTCTAGATCCATGTTCCCATTAATTGTGGCCAAAATCTTTTCAAGTGCACTATAACACACTAGCAACTCTAACAAAACCAAGCATCTGTGTTTTGCTTCCTTGCAGCAGGATGGGTTATTGCTGTTGTGTTAAGCTGATGAGCCATTTTTGTTTTCATGCCCTTATTTTCTAGTCCTTTCAATTCGAAGGTCTCGTTCATCCGGCCAAATATGACTGCCTTTGTGATGGTGAAGCTGGAAGTAAACAAAATTAGAAATTGACAATGTCGCCACTGTTCAAACTTGTCTTTTTGTTCTTCAATAAATGCATTGAAGAATTCCTTCTAATCATTTTGAACTTTTCTTTTGAACTGGATAGATTGTTGATCAACTATAATTTAATTATCTCTTTATGGGTGAACATTTGATTCATCTTTTATTCTACACCCACCTCATATTGTAAAATAATGCCCAATCCAAATGACCTCGTAATCAAATGGGACAATTGTATTACTTGGATGTGAAGTGAGTGGGATGGATATAAACCAAATTCAGATTAACGTCAAGTTTATAAATTTAAGAGGAATTCTGGACCACATATGTTTTGCCAACTGGCTCACATATGTTGATCTTAGAATTGTTTCTCCATGGCCTTTGGATTTTTTGTAAAGTAAAATGATAAATATTTTGCTATAAGATACTTAAGAAGTATCTTATTTTGACGTAAAATTATATTACAGTGTTCTAAACTTGGAAAAAAAAAAGAATGATCGAATAGCCGAAGCATGCTATAGCTCATAAATTGTGTGCAATTACATAATTATCTATAATTTACCATATTTATGAAATTCACATATCATATATTCTCGCATGGTTGATACAATTAGATGTGTCATTTGATACTCTGTCGGAGTAGTGGACAAATATTTAAGCTTGACAATTTATAACTGAGCGTAATCATTGAAAATTTGGTGATTTTAAATTATAAAACATGTTAATTTTTAAAGGTGTCTTACAGTAAGACATATATTATCACTCGTAAAGGAAAACATGCCTCTAAATATATAGCCCACTAAAAACATGAGAGCAACATTTTAGAAGCAAACAACTTGAAACCCTCTGAGACAAATGTATATTGCCCAGGTTTGAATGGCCTCCTACCACAGTGTGTGCTAATGAAGTTGTAGAAGTAAAGTTTACCCTTGCAACCCTTCTACAAGTTCTTTCTCGTACTGTGGTCTCCCTTAGCGAGCACATCAATCGATGACAAAAATTGATATTGATCATACTAAGAAGATAAGTGATTTCGTGACAATTGTGAAGAGAGCCTCTATGCTTTTGTACGCCTGCCTTTCCACTCGGGAAAAGACTTAGGAAATGCATGGAAAGTATAATCAATGACTCTACGCAACTTAATAATTTGTTAGGTAGTGTTCTACTCCGGGCAATGACTTCTCGTTGAAAACAGAATTCTCCATCGCTGATATGCCCTGTATTCTGGTTATGGTTTTTTATTCAGGAACAAGAAAAGAAGACACTCAGGCAGAGATTGTACAAAGTGGAAAGAAGAGGCTAAGAGGTCAACCTTCCCCTGGCATTGTGGTCAACCTCTAGTACTGAAACTTGCAGCATCCGATTCTCAGGCAGCGATCCAAAACTGATGTTTCCTCTTCTGTCTGTTCAGTTGAGTTGTGACGGTTGCTCCAAATCCTTAAGTCTGATTGTTTTAGTTACAGCTGTGATGAAGGTACATTTGAATTTTGGTGCAAGGTGGATGGTGATGGGCAGAATAGGGGAAGCTGCATCCACATTTGAACATGTTTTATTGTCAAGTTTAATGAGTGCATACAAATAATCTTCCTAGTTCTTAACAATTTGAAGGTGTTTTGGGGGGGGGGGTGAGGACCAATTGTGATTAACTATAATTCAAGCATAATGTTACAGACAGACAACTGTGTACAATACCATTGCATCTAATACCATTGAGCCATTTAGAGCAGTCTCTTTGATCACTAGGTATAAAGGGGGTAACGTTGTATCTAATATCTAACCGCGGGTGAGACACATATTGGAAGATGCTGGCGGCAGTTGTTGTTAACCATATTTCAATCTTGATGACGCTATCCATCTAAGCAATGTCATGAAATTTCAACTGACTAATCTTCTCTTTCTTACGCAGAAGAGGTGGTTGGGAGACCAGAAGTACAGAAGCGATGACCGTTGCGCTGCGTATACGTATTGCCATAGCTGGATTTGAGATGATGTGTCTCAGAAAAATGCCTGTTCAATTATGTGATGGGGACATTATACCGTCGGCAAATCAAAGCTTCAAAGACAAACGCAACTGTGCCATAAGCTTATGAAAACAGCCTAATCAACCGACTGGGGTTCATCTTCCTTTGTAATTCAGTTGTCAAAAGTATTACCTAGGGCCGGCAAAAAAATTCATACCCATCTAGAATCCACAGAATCCGACCTTGTAAGTATGGGTATGGGTGGTGAAATGAAAAAAAAAAATAAGTATGAGGCGGGTATTGCTAAAATGGGCATGGGTATGGGTATGGGTAAGGGTAAGGGTATGGATATAGGTCCAACTTGCCCCATGTAAAACACAAGCCTGTTTTTTTAAAGTTCTAATTCGTTGCTTATGCTTGGATATTTTGCTATCTTCTTTGAATTGTATGGTATTCAAGACTTCAGTAAGACATTTTGTTAGAAACTATAATTATCAAGTGCTAATTTATTGCTTTGATTGGCAAACTTTTAGTTGTATTCGACGTGATATAATATGTTGTGAGAAATTTGATTTAATGTGACATATTGGCTATTTGATGTCGAATATGCGTACAAAATGAGTTTAATTTTTTTTCCCCGAACAAAGCACGTATATCTACTATGTCCAATAGATATGTGTATGGGTATAATTTTATAACACTCGATGAATATAAATATGAATATAAGTATTGGTTTTGAAAATAAGCACAGATGAGGGTACCGGCCACATTGCCACCCTAGTATTATCTTGTGAAAGCAAATATTTAGCACAAGGCTCCCCTTTTGAATTTTCGCATGCTTAAAGTCAAAAGGTCGCCTAACAACCTGCAGAAAGGGGACAAAGTCTCGACTTCACGCTTATCATCATTTGTCTGTATTAGGCGATATGCAACTTGGATAATTCACCTTCGTGCAATATACTTTTTATCTTCACAAGGTAAAACAAATTGATTTAGAACTCCAAATAGAGTTAAACTTAAATCAAAATCAGTTAGAAATACGAAGATAGAGAACATTTATTTTAACATTTAAAACTTAATTAGAATTACGACCCTATTCGGTTTTTTCAAGTTAGTGAGTCTTTTGCTGGTGCTAAGAAGGCCGGACAATAAGCGTTCCGTAGGACTCAATGGTCTGAGCCAAATAATCTGATACCTCCATATGTCAGAGAGGTAATGGTCACAATAAATTTAACTTAAAACTTTTGATAGTGTAATAAAATAACTTTGTAACTGAGCAAGTTTTTCTTTAAAAAAAAAAAAAAACAGTTGTTTATATTCGACTTAACCAAAATTGTTTGGATCTATAATTTCCTTCAAAGAACGGAAGTAAAATATGTTCCCAAATGTTGACCTGCAAAGAATAATGGTCACCCAAACCCACACTAAATGCACCATAATCTCCTAATTGATTTAGCAGTTACGAGGTGATTAATTCAGTATTAATTCACCAATTCAATTTCATGATTCTGTTGGAGCTTTATGTTACTATAAAATGGAGAGCAGATCAAGGAATGGAACAGACAACTCAGCAGCAAAAATATTCCCTAAATCTAATCAGCTCTCTGCCCTCTGCCTCACACAACCTAGCCGTCTTTGAGGTTCAGGCTTGGAGCATGAACTCCTTGGTGACTCTAGGAGCCACCTAACTCATGGGTAACAATCAACAGACAAGATTCAGGAAAAGCTTCCGAAATCAAGGTAAATTCCTAATTTCCAACAGTGGTATTAGAGCGATGCCTATCTAACGTTAGCCCTGAAAATTCATGTTTGATAAATCTAGGTTTTGTTTATGCATCAAGAATGCTAATATGTGTGATAACATAACATGAATCTTAATTCATATGCTTGTGTTTATCTGTTATTATGTCATTTCAATATTATTCTATTATGTGTGACTAAAAAATATGCAAAACCGAGACTAATGCTAATCGTTTTGTATAATTATGCATGAATCCCTGATTATGCGTCATGTTGTCACACTTCAAAATGATTATCTGTTCAGATAAAAAATTATTATGAAGACCCTTCATCGAGTCCACACTTCACCCCAAACAACTCACAAATTTGGAGCTAAAACCACAAATGAACAACTCCGTGGTTTAGATGTAGACTCAACCCTAACCTAGAGACTCTCAATTTAATCTTGACCCTTGACTATGAGATCTCCCTTCCCCTTGAAAACGACCATGTTATTTTTCACACCCACTGACCCGGGAAAAACAAAAGAGGCAAAAAAGACATACCTGTAACCCATCAATGCCACAGGAGGGGTGGCGCATGTTGGTCATGCGCCATCGACAAAGATGACCTTGGTCGTTTTCTTCCTCCTAAACCCTCAATAACTGCCGATCTACTCATTCGCGGCCTCAAAACCACACAAAAAGACCAACTTAGCATGCTTGTACGTCACGTGCCACCACCAGAGTTGTGCATTACGCGAATGGATGGTATCAGTCGACTAGTCGGTGGTCGATCTACTCGGTAGCATGGCCTTTTGATCGGATTAGATGTAGATGAAGTTGTGGGCTTCGTTTACGCGGCAGTGGGGTTTGCAGAGATCATCCTCTGGGTTGTTCTAGATGCAACACAGGATCAAGCATTGAAGGTCACACCAAATGATGGCCAAGACGGGTGGTGGCATGGTCTATGTATGGCAAAGCAGAGCCCGATGAGAGAACGAAAGCTCTCAAACAAATAGAGAGAGCCACTCGAGAGCTATGAGTGCGAGTGAGAGAGAGAGAGAGAGAGAGAGAGAGAGAGAATCGGAGGGTTTGGCGATAGACAGGGAAACGCCTCAATTAAATGAACCTGTGGAGGCCGAGTAAAAGGGGTGGGGGGCTCTTGGGTTTTGATTAGGGTTTTACTAAAAGTTTTTTTTGGCTTTTCTTTTCCTTTTAAAAAATAATTATAAAGATTATTAGTCATGGCATGACTTATGGTTTTTTTATATAAGTTCATATGATGTGAAGCATGTAATTAATTTGTTAGTTAAATTAAAAATTTTTGAATTAGTTTCAATTTAGAATGCATGAACTTGTTATTAAAAACATTAATGTGTTTAACGTAAAAATGTCAATTACATGCTCATATAAATTCTTTTATATGACAACCTAAGGTTATAAAAAAAGAAAAGAAAATTTTCATGTCAAGTGATTGATGGTTAATCATTTGGATTGAAGTTATATAAATTAGTTTCATATATATATATATATATATATATATATATATATATATATAAATTAGTTTTAATATATAGTAAATATGTAAATTAGTTTTTCATGGATGTAATAAATATCTATGTGATATTTAAATGAATGTTAATTTATTTGTGGGCCATATGAATGTGTTTCTTTATGGGAATATTATACTGAATTATTTAAATTTCTAGTTCATGATTGTACAAGTTGATTATGAGCTTAGGGAAAATTTTGATCATATGACATGAATGAAGAAATTTTAATAATTTAATTGCTTAAAAAAATATGTGCCTTATGTCCATCTTGTAATGTATACCTGTAGATATGGCAACAAATAATGCAATGATTAGTGAATCATCCACTAGTCAGAAGTAGGATGGCACCAGCTATGACATGTAAAAACAGAAGATTCAGTATCTTCTAAATAAAAGAGACTTGTTGGAACACTTGATGGTGGCCAAGTTTCCACCATCAGACAAGGACAAGGATGGCAAGCTCATTGATAGTACTACTGTGCATTATCAAGAAAGCTTGCATAGCCTACCAAGACTGGTCTAAGAAAGATTGTAGGACATGTTATACTATGCTGTACTACATGCACGATGACTTGATTATAGAGTTTGAGGCATATCTCACAGCTAAGGACGTGTGGGGCAAACCCAAAATCCATTTTTGATAGACAATTGAAACAAGGATTCATACCTTGCAATTAACATGGATGCAGTACAAAATGGGCTCCAGTTGTACCATGGTTGAGCATTTACAAATCATAAGTGCCATGATTCGTGATCTTAGGGCTGCTAGTAAGGGAATCTTTGAGGTGTAGCAAGTCCTTAATGTGATTTGGGCTATCCCTGATGAACCTGAGCATTGGGGTAATGTGAAGCTGGTCTTAACTCATTATGATCATTTAAAGATCCTCACAGAAATCAAAAGCCACCTCGAAATGGAGGAAGAATGCCTAAGAATGTTCGGTACTCATAATGTGGCTCTTGTTGGTAAGGAAAATAGGCCCAAAGGTAAGAAGAATAATAGAGGTAGGCAAGTTAAAAAAGGTTCTCGCCCCCCTCATAAGGGTAGGCCGAAGGCTGTTATTACCAAGAAGCAAAAGGCTGAAGGCAATGGAGAGAAACATATAGTGCATGTGAAGTGCTATAGTTGTGGAAAGAAAGACCATTATGCTCGGATTATCTAGAGCCTTCGAAGGTACCTTTCTCTAATTATTCTTCTGAATTGAATGTTTCTTCATATACATTAGTTGCTAATTTTTTTCCTAACTGGATTGTAGATATGAGAGCAAGCAAACATGTAGTTTAGGATTGAGCTGACTTCATGGAGTTTCACAGCTACTCGATGGGTTCACAATCTGTTATGTTAGGAAACGGCAGTGAGGAAGATATTCTAGGCGTTAGAACATACCACCTCAAATTACGAGGAGGAAATCTGTTGCTTCTCTTCGATGCTGTCTACGCACCTGGAATGCGAGCTTGCCTTTTGTCTTTAGTTTCTTTGATGAAATATGGATTTTCTTTCAATTCTTGCACTGATGATTTTGACATGTTGTATGATGGCAATGTGTTTGGCCGCGCTACTTTAAGAAACAATTTTCTTGTACTTGATTTGGATGATTGTTGTAATAATTCTTCTTCTATCATTATTTCACATTTTGATTCCAATTTTGAATCAATGAAATGATATGATAGACCTAGCCATATTGGCTCAGATAGAATGAGTAGGCTAGCTAGAGACGGTCTTTAAACCGACTCACTAAGGTTAAGTTACCTAGATGTGAGTTACGTCTAGCTACCAGGGCCACCACGAAGCCTTTGGTAAGGCTTTGAGGGCATCAAGCCCTTTAGAGCTCATTTGCGCTAATATTTGTGGGCCCATGAATGTGAAAGCACGTCACGGAACTTTCTATTTCCTCACTTTCATAGATAATTATTCAAGACATGGGTATATGTACCTGTTGTCACATCGCTACGAGGCAGTTTAAATAGTTTGTAACCGGGGTAGAGACCTACTTATAGCAAAGAATTAAGACTCTTCGAACTGATTGTGGTCATGAGTACCTCTCACATATGTTCAAAGAGTTTTGTGAGGAAAAGGGTATACGAAGACAACTTACGATTCCTGACATTCCATAATAAAATGGTGTTGCAAAGCGAAGGAAAGGAACATTGCTTGACGTGGTCAGGTTAATAATGACACATGCTAACCTCTTAATTAGTTCTGAGTTATGGCATGGTAAAAAGCCCTCCTTGAAAAATTTATGCCTATGGGGTTATACTAGTTATGTACACAACCCAACTCATAAACATAGGAACTTAGTCCAAGGGCCACCAAAATTTTGTTCATAATGTATCCTAAATATTATAAGGGATATGTTATGCTTGAAGAACACCCTAATAGTGGTATGAAGGAAATATATTCATGCAATGTTGAGTTTCCTGAGGATGATTTCCCAAGTGTTGGTGAAATAAAAAAGGACATAGCATTGTGTGAGTTACAGCAAGATAATCCAATACCTCCCAGTGAAGGAGAGAATTTGAACACTCTTCCATTATCTAGAAGAGATGATGAGATTTTGGTTATCCAAGAGAATCAACATAAGGATGAGGTTCATCCTCATTCTCCAATTTCTGAACACGAGGTTAATCCACTTGTTTAGGATCCCACTTCCCCTAGAGATAGTGGGAGTGATTCTTTACCCATTGAGGATCCTATACCTCCAAGAGATAATGGGAGGAATACCTCAACGGGTCAAACAAGCGAAGGTCCTAGAATCCGGAGAAGAAAGTATGGAAGAATTTCTCGACGATATTTTCAAATCAAACAGGAGATATTCCTGTGCATTTCTTTGGAAATAGAAGAGCCTACCTCTTTTGAAAAGGCTATTGATTTACCAAACTACAAAGAGTGGATGGATGCCATGATAGATTAAATGGATCTATTACGAGAAATAAGGTTTGAAAACTTATTGATCTTCCTCCTCGATGTAAATCGATTAGAAACATCTGAGTTTTCAAGATAAGATATCGGACTAATAGATCGATTGATAAGTTTAAGGCCCGTTTAGCGGCAAAAGGGTTTACCCAAATTGAAGGGGCAGACTGCAAATAGATTTTTTTTTCCTTTTATGGTGAGAATTGTCTCTATTCGCCTACTTCTGACCTTGGTTGCCCATTCGAATTTAGAATTATTCTAAATGGATATAAAGACTGCTTTCCTTAATGAAAATCTTTAAGAAGAGATCTACATAGATCAACCTATTTTTTTTTATATTAAAAGGCCAAAAGGACAAAGTTTATCATTTTAGAAGATCCATTTATGGTCTCAAGCAGTCTTCTAGAGTGTGGTATTTCAGATTCCATACAGCCATTATTTCTTTTGGCTTAACCATGGTTTCTAAAGACCACAGCGTGTATGTCAAGAGAACTACAGAGGGGATTATATTCCTTACTTTGTATATTGACGACGTACTGTTGGGTGGAAATAATATGGAGATGATCAAAACCACTAAGTAGTGGTTATCCTCCATCTTTAAGATAAAGGGCATAGGTGAGGCTAGGTATGCCCTAGGTGTAGAAATAACTTAGAACCGTTCCAAGTAACTTCTTAGTTTAACTCAAGAAGTATACATTAATAAAATCTCCGAACGTTTTCGGATGCATTATTCTAAGTCCGTGGACACTCCAATTGAAAATGGTCTAACCTTGAGTTTCAACCAATATTTTCAAACAGACAAAGAAAAGGATAGAATGGGCAATATTCCCTCTGTAAGTGCAGTAGAAAGCTTAATATATATCATGTTGTGTACACGGCCAGACATTTGCTCTGCGGTATTAGTTTGGCAAGTTGTAACCAAACTAACCTAGGTCCTGCACATTGGCAAGCTACCAAAAGAATCTTTCGCTACCTACGTGGTACAAGTGACCTAGTCCTTTGCTACCAAGATAGAGACCTTAGGTTAAGAGAATACTCAGATGGTGATTGGGATGGTGATCTAGATAAGTCCATATCAACATCAGAATATATATTCATCATTCGCAAGGGAATCATATCTTAGTGGAGTAAGAAACAAGACTGGATAGCGTTTTCGACTATGCAAGTAGAGTATGTTATTTGTGGCCTTGCCACTCAAGAGGCAACATGGCTAAGGAGTTTTCTCCAGGATCTCAATTTCATTCCTAGAGTTGATGATCCTGTGAAAATGATGTACGATAATACTACTGTACTACTGTCATCTAGTTTACTAAAGATTCAAAGTTTCACATGAAAACTAAGCACATCATGAGCATTATCCATTTGTTCGAACCACTATAAAAGAAAAAAAAGTTGACATTAAATATATACCTACAAGTAAGATCGTAACAAATCCTTTAACTAAGCCTATTTCTAGAAGCTCTTTTAAAGCTCATTTGATAAGCTTAGGTCTATATATAGAACTTAGTTTTTGGATGTATCTAAGCGTATGATGGACATGTTCTTCCTTGTATTAAGTATTTATGAAATAAAAATTGATGTTTCTTTTCAAATGTTCATAAATATGCCATTAGACTGTAAGGCATATTGGAATGTCACCAGGATTTTGGTTGGACTAGTTACACAAGCAATCACTCTGACACTTGAGTAGTGGACAAGATGAGACTAAATTACGTTAGGTGATAATAGTGATTACTCATGTTAGAAGTGTATGAATAAGAGTATAATTGCCTTAGTGAGTCTAAGATAAGACTCCAGGGATTAGAATATGAAATAATTTTTCATATTGAAACCTTGTAGCCGAATTTTGAGTACCTAGGTTAACATTAGGTATGTTGATCTGATGACTTAGGTTGGTTTCTTAAGTAAAAGTCAAACTAATGATTCGCATGGCATAGAAAAGTGACATGCCCACCTTAGTAGGAGCTATTTGTGACACACTTTCATAATGTCGACCTATTTGATGAGTAATAAGCAAGCTCCCTTTCCTTGTTACTGTGTGACCTCATTGACAATACTCTTTGACTTGGAGTTATAATATAAAGTCAATGCATGATGTTGCTACATTAATATGTTTTCCAAGGGCCAAGATGTATACTGTCTAGTCGGACACATTAGAAAAGCAATTATGCCACGATGGATATTTTAATTGTCTAAGGAAGAATCATTTACCTATCATCATGTCAAGCCTGGACGATTGTATTCAGTATATAATTAATTGATATATCGATAGGCATAAAGGAATAGTGTATGTCATTGGTGATGTTTAGAATAATTCGGGGCATTGATATTTTTTGACAGTGTTATGTCAGTTAGATGGTGACTTGATATAACACTGATGTTTTTGTTTTTGGTTGCACATTCCATTCCTAGTATGAAGCATAAGGAAATTCGTTGGCATAGAGATATGGGATTTGTAGTTTGTGTGACCAAGGAAGCTGCTGACCAGAGAATAACGGTCACCTAATGCCACACTAATTGTGCCACAATCTCCCTATTGATTTAACAGTTACAAGGTGATTATTCAGCATTAATTCACCAATTCAATTTCAAGATTTTATTGGAGTTTTGTGGTACTATAAAATGGAGAGCAGATCAAGGGATGGGACACACAACTCAGCAGCAAAAACATGCCCTAAATCTGATCAGCTTTTTGCCCTCTCCCTCACACAACCTAGCCATCTTTGAGGGTCGGGTTTGGAGCATGGACTACTCGGTGACTTTAGGAGCCACTAACTCGTGGATAGTAATTAACAGACAAGATTCAGACAAAGCTTCTACATCAAGGTATATTCCTAATTGCCAACACCAAATTTGAAGAATGTTTTAGAAAAGTTACTTCCATAACACCATATATATAGAATGTTACAGTTATACCATGACCAACTTTCATTAAATAGAATGGCAAAGGGACGAGCTAGAATGAAGCTGGTTTGCCCTGATGAATTGGGGGTAGCAAAGTGGAAGTGAGTTCCAGGCAGGTGGTCTACATGTGGTGGTTCAAAGGAAAGCTGCGGGTGTGAATCTGTGGCTGGGTGCTAAGAGGACGTCAGCTCTGTACACTTCCTTGTTAGTTGTAATTAGACAAAGGCAACTCCTGCTCTGGTAGTGCAAATGAACCTTAGTTTTCTTTATTTGATGTTGGCAGGTTATCTCTTCGCGATTTCATTAAGGTTGGGTAGTGTTCTATTTTGTGTCTTTAGTTAGTTGATTATTTTATTTTGTTCAGACTTACGTGTGATTCAACCCATTTTATTGCTTACTGATAATTGGGAAAAAAAATGTTGTCAAATTGCATATATAATCCACATGAGCCTAGGCGCCTCTGGGAAGTTTGAGAAATGATACAGTGATAACGCGGTACAGACCGTTAAAGTTACAGTATTAACACTTTTCATGCACCAATAATAATGGCTAAGGGAGTAAGGCACACATCAATAGCAAGTTATCCAATTACACAGTCCATACACAAGCCTACATGCATTTTAATTAAGCATAATCTCTTACGATCAAATATGGTTTTCTCAAAGAGCCGAACCAATTAAAAGCCTAAACTAATTGTTAGAAATCCTTGAATAGGTTTTATACTCTAACACGCCCCTCACGAGAGTGCCCATAGGGGCTGGAGGCATAGGTACTGCAAAGGATCCCACACCTTGCAGAATAAATTGATAGGAGAACTACTAAGAGTCAAATATGAGGTCTCTTCTTAAAAAGGCTCTAATATCATGTTTAAGAATTTAAGTTGAAAATTAGAAATCTAAAAATAGATTTTTACTGTAACATGTTTAACTCTCCAACTCAATATTTATTAATTCCACCAACATAAATTAAAGCAAAATTACAGAAGAACACAGAATATGCTTAATAGAAATTGTGTACATGTGGTACCCTACTTCTGAATCAACCAATTCTAACATGAGAAAGTGCCAAATCAAGATGTTTGGCCTTAAGGCTAACATATTCGCTGACCTTCAAAGACCTAAAACAAGGGCCCTCACATGCTCTATACCCCAAAAAGGGAGACATTTCAAAGTCCAAAGGGGGGCCGTAAAAATAGGCCAGTGAGATCCTGTGCTTCTCTTTGTTCACAACTGCCTTATGGACAACATTAGGAAACCTTGCATTTGAAATAATGTGAAGGAGATCCCCCACATTCACCACTAGGGTACCCGGTCTCGGGTCAACCCGGATCCACCCAAGTCCGTCCTTGAACAATCGGAGTCCACTTATATTGCCACTTTGATGGAGGATGGTGAAGAGGGAGGTGTCTGTATGTGGGGCTAAGCCCATGCTCCGAGCTGGATCTGGGCAGGAAGGGTACGAGTTGAGCTGCAACGCAGTGGACATACTCTTTGGGCCACGCGTTGGGTCCTGAATCTTCCAGATTCCGTCAGATTCAGGTATTTGGAGTGACTTGAGAATCAAGCCCATGAGTTTCTCGGCAAGGCCCTTCATCCTTGTTTGATATTCATCCATCACATTGCTTATGCGCAAAAGAGAAACAATCACATATAAGACGAAGGGTTCCTCAGGGAAAGTCCTATTCGTTTAAACTAGACAATAAATAATACTGGATAAGAAAGAATAAGGCATCTTCCAAATTTAGAAAAAAGGAGAAAAAGAGGTTCTAGATTAGACCAAAACGCAACTCATTGATCACATACCATACTTTGCTATTAGATGAAACATGCGTGTTTAAGTACATGTATTAAATTAACAGCTTCTAATTAGAATAGGCTCCATATGCAAAGCTACGAACACTTTCATGTACTAAAGTCTTCATATTTGCCTAATACTCTAATATTTTGCAGTGTGTTTTTGTGAACTCTCAGATAAAAGGAACCTTCTTTTGATGGGATACCAGTATTTAGCATGCCGTAATGACAAAATTGTTTGTCAACAGTAATAATCAGTTTTGTGCTTGGATTCAATGTGTGCGGATAAAATTGAGAGGGATATCACATAGGAACTTATGTGGTCTCAACTCCACGTGCATGCATGCATGGATGTTTATGCATGAATCAACTTCTATGTCAATAGACTTACCAAAATTCCTGATAGTCACTAGGCCAAATCACCTTTGCATGATCAACGAAGGAATTCTCCATGATGGTGAACCCTTCATACCACATAAGCTTTGAGAAGAAGGGACTAATTCGAGGACTGCCATACCCCATCGCTCCCTCGGGGGAGCGCAGGACCTTCATTTTCTGCTCAAGGGGGAGGTTGAATAGTTTCCTAGTTTGAGACTCAACCTCCTCTAGTACTTTTGTCGAGATCCCATGGTTAGAGATTTGAAACATCCCCCATGTCACACATGCATGGAAAATGAGTTCTGAAGCATTGGAATCTTCTATATCGATAACAGGAATGGACTCTAAATCCAAATTATGCTTCTTGTCAAGAGGGCATTCAAAATCATTGGATTCAACCCATGCATGTGATTCTGGTATTTGTTTCATCGAGTTGAAATCAATAGGAGTAATATGTTCATTTTGTACAGGATAATCTTTATAGAATTCTGAGGGAACACCCATATTTTTGGATTATCAAAGATTTGAAAAAAGGAGAAAATTTCCAAGATGGTAAGAGTAGACAATGAAGTAATAGGGTACGAAATGGTTGACTAGAGGGTCATGGAGAGACTAGGGAAGGATTGTTGGAAGGAGGAGTATGTTTGTGGAAAATGAAGGCTTGGCTAACATAGTATTAACATGTGAGTGAAAGGGTATGCCACCAAGTAGTGACCTTTTTTCTAATAATGTGGACTACAATAGGAGTGGATAGAACAAAAAACAGACGTCAATGCAAGCTTTGAGATATCAAGGAAGTGCCTCTCTTTTTTGGACAAAACTGAACCAACAAAGGACAATATTTATAGGCACACAAACTTTGCAATTGATTTGGCCAGGGATCCATTATCAGCCAAATATGGATTTGCAATCCTGCCGGATTTGGTTTTATGCAATAGAGTCAACGAAAAGAAGAGGCAGAAAATCCTGTGATTCTGTTCCTCAAGTAAATGAGAAAAGGCAGGCATCTAAATAAGGATGCACTTGTAGTAGGCTAGTAGTTGTCACTATATGACAACCATCACAACAACAAAAATTTCAGCTACATATATGTGTCTTGATTTAAAAATTGAATAAATAGTTATAAAATTAATTAAAATAGTAGTTGATATACTACAAATAATTCTGTGACACTTGGCAAAATCTTGTAAAGTCACTTAATTTTATATACAGTTATATAGATTTAGTAGATGAGTAATTTGGAAGTACCAAACACACCCCCACTTAATTCTTTTAATGAAATTTCATAACTATTTATTCAATTGTTAAAACTTATATTCCAACCCAATTAAAAATAACATATTTGAAAGTGATGATTGAATCAAGATACATGTACAATTAACATTTCTTTTGCTGTGGCGGCTGTCATATAGTAACAACCATTATAGGTTTTTGCTTTAAGTAAACCAAAAAAGAAAAAAAAGTAATGACGATTCTTTTGTACAATTAAATTACAAAATATGTTTTCCCAAAAAAAAATTAATTTACAAAATACATAATACTACACTGAATCCAGAGGCAAATGCTTCCCAACTAAGAATAGAACTTTAGTTTACAGAAAGAAATCAAAATATTACCAAAAAAAGGAATTCAGAATATATTTTAGAAATTAAATTTTCAAGATAGAAATATGTCCTTACATATATGTTTGCTCTTCAACTTGTCTTATTTCATTATTGTCAGTGCAAAGTTTGTATAATCCTTATTGCATCCAGCAAAAATAACTTGGCTCAAAAAACATGACGAAGTTAGGTGTATTTTGATTTTTTTTAAAATGAGGTGTATTTTGAATTTGGAAGTACAAGAGATCTTTAATTTCATCAGTAGAAAAGATGGCAAATTATTATGTACACCCATGAGTACATGCTCCCATATCTGTTTTGTATATATTTTTTGGCGTGTATTTGTCATATATTTTATATTTTAATATATAATTACTTATATGTCATATGGGAGTACATACACTCAGTTGTACTATATAGGCTTTGAGAAAAGATGGTTTCCGCGCCCAAAAAACACAATGAAAAACATGGCTCTATGTCAATGAATCTTCTTTGATTATGCTTGAGTTGATCAATTGGGTCCCTATTTGGACAAAGACTTTTCTTAGGATCTCCTTTTCATATAATTTCCTTTATTGGTCGTATAGACTCTCTTCTACCAACTCTAACCCCAAAAAAAAATGAAAAATAAAAAATTCTAACTTCAAATAAGGGAAATTATGATGGCATATTCAAAAAAAATTCATTGACATAGAGCCATGTTAAAGACTATAAGACAACTCTAGCAAAAGGTGAAGTAATTGAAGATTTAAACACGAAACTTTGTGTTGAAGACGCTTAATCAAAATATGCATTTTCATGGTGAATCGCAGATATGTAGTACAAGCCATGGATTTCTTAAGACAAGTGAGTTACAGTACTAATTATGAGGTTCTATTCTTTTCGTAGGTAAATTTCTTTTTATCAATATCAACCCATATCAACTAGATTGAACCTACTTATACCAATTCTAACCCCCAAAAAAAAAAAAAATGTAAGTTCAATTAACTTCAACCAACCTTAACTCACTTCAACCCATTTCAACTAACTTCAACCCATCTCCTTCAAACTTTTCACAATTTGTAAATTATCATGTGAAAATTAATTACGTTTTCAACCAAAAAGAATGCCCTACAGTAATTTTTTTATGTCGGTGAGTTGAAGTCGCAATTTGTAAATTATTATGTAAAAATTCTACGTATAAATATTCCTCAACATGTACATTAAAAAATGCCCTAAATAATTTTTTTTTGATGCAAAAGTCATAATTAATTTAAAAGTTGTCAGCGTATTAGCATTTACAACAATACTAATTAGTTATTAAAACAAATACAATCAAAAAATTTACAAAATTTTAGTTACTTTTTAAATTCTGGAAAATATTATACCAACAACTCAAAGAAAATTATTCCAACTTTTTTACGTTAACCAACTTCTACCCTTCATATCCAATATACATATATATATATATATATATATATATAGTATATATATATATATATATATTATATATAGATATATATATATATATAGATATATATATTATTATATATATATATGTATATGTATATATATACCATATTCGCCCTATATATATATATATACATATATATATATATATATATATATATATATATATATATATATACACACACATATATATATATATATGTATATGTATAGACACACACACCCCAACGGATGTCAGCTAATTGAAATTTCAAAATATATGAGATGATTCGTAATGATAAGTCCTTTCTTTTTGCAAACCCTACGGATGCGGGTCTTAGTAGGTCTTCAACTCCGGAGGTTGAATTTAGACGTTTAATTCACCTGTAAGAGGTGCTAAATTAAGTTGCATAACACACTCAAAGGCTATAATTAAGGACATATTATAATTTTTCCCCAAAAAAAACAACCTTAAAATCTGTGATTGGCTGCTGTACTATAAATAATAGTGCAATCTAAAAGGTAGAGTTATGAGTTTGGGTGCGAAGAGTTTCTACACAAATCCTTAATCTCTAGCCTGATATGTATAGATTCTCCGGTTAATGATATCCTTTTCCAATTAGTTATTCAAAATCAAGTTCAATTATCTTATATTGTAAATACACTAACTCTTTCACCATATGTGGGCATTTCCAGTAATACAACATTTCCAGTACGCAATACAACATTTTACAAATGTGCCGAACTCATTCCTGTCTAATAAGCTTATGCCGGAGACTCTAATAGCATTGGTCTACATAAATTCCTGGAAGAGAGAACAATGCCAAATCTTCTGATGCAAGACAAGGTGGCAAATCACCATTGCATATCCTGTCCGTCTTTCTTTATGATAATGTTATTATCAATTATACCATCCGTCAAAATGTGCAAAGCAGTGGAATCTTAGGAAGAGCTAATCACCACTTGATGTTGTGGACCCGAAAGCTATTACTACGTTTTGATAAACACAGTTTTCTCATTTTCCATACTGACCAAGAAAAGCAACGCGGATAACGAGTTAGGTGGACAAATCAAACTTTCGTCAAATTTGGCTGCAAAGTGCAATTTCAAAAGCGTACCGTTTTTTTTAAATAGTAAATTAGGTCATACACTAGGCTCCTATTCGAGGGGAATTCATTAGATACCTACGAATTTTTGGAAAAGAAGGTGAATGGAATACAGTTCATGGTATCTCAAGTCTGTAATGCTTAATTGTGCGCCACTAATTACTCTTCATAACCAAGAAGGATTGATTTTCTTTAAAATTGAACCTAAGGGGTGGAAATAAACCGACATGTATGACATTAAGGTTACGTCTGGATCTTGAAAAATTTAGTGGAAAGAAAAAAATTTGGGAAAGTTACTTTTTTTCTTGTGTTTAGATTAGAGAAAATCACAAAGAAAAAAATATGGAGGAAAGTTAGCTGGAAAAATTGTTAGAAACAAGTGATAAATTTTCCTCATAAAATTATGAAGAAAGTTTGAGGAAAATTCTCAACCTCCTCCAACCTTGCATTTCTTAGAGACATCAATATGATTAAAGTAATTCATCAATATTCCAATTTCTCATCTAAATTCTTGTATTTTTTTCTCAATTTAAACAAGAGAAAAAAAACTTATTTTCTACCTACATTTTTTTCCTTCATATTTTTTTCCTCCAACTTTTCTCTCCATCAAATTTTCTAAGGCCCAATGAAGCCTAAATAAAAGAAATTTCATTTAACTAGCGGAGAAATGAAGAAAATTGAGCCCCCAAAAATTTCCAAGTAAAAACCTAATCATGCAAGCCCAACACGTTAATCAGATGAGGGGTCCCTTGATGATAAATTCTTTTCATTTGTGTGAAAAGTAATTATTACTGGAATCTAACTGTTTCGCCCCATTTTTGTTTTTTTTTTTTTTTTCCTGAACTTCTCGTATTTACTCCTACGTTGTCTGCGATAAATCCCAGTAACCAACTCTGTTCATGTATGTATATCATTTACTTGTTGACCAGGTAGGCGGCAGCTGTTCAGATGGGGATCAAGCTATCCAAGTGTTTTTAAATAGGTCATGTTCCGATTGAAAATATTCCGGTTGAGCTGTTTGGGTGGCGTTTTGATTATTTTCTTCTGGAATTAATTTAGCATTTGTTGAAGGCTGGTTCAGTACCTATGCAAATACAAGTAATTTTATAGGATCCAAGTCGAGTTTGATGTGCAAAAATTAATTCACAGTTAAGTCAAATTTTGCTTGGATGCATTTTGTATCTTTCGTTGCAGATAAGATCTAACCATTTAGCCCAAACAAACAGTTGTGCATCAGTTATATTACTTTCTTAGAGCGTAACCCAAATTTCTGGCCTTTCAACCATTTAAACTTTTGGTTGAGATGATTAATATGGTATTAGAGCCTTTCTGAGTGAACGATTTTGAATTCGAATCTTAGTAGTTGTTGAGATTCCTTCCTTAATTGGTAAGAATCGGTAACAATAAAGAGGAGAGAGGGGAAAAAAGTCAAGAAGAACGGAGAGAGAGAGAGAGAAAAACAAAAAGAGAGAAATACGATATGGAAAAAAAAAGGAGGAAACGTTCAAAACTTATTTTTTGGACTTAGGAAGTATGATGCGCTGCTTTAGGAGTAAGTTTTTTCATTGTGGAAAAATTCCCTAAATTTCTATAAATAGAGACATTATTTGCTTTTGAAAATAACAATGAATACAACCAAGTGAGAGAAACACTCTAGAGGAAACCACTTAAAGTTGGCGAGGGTTTTTTCCATCACTATTAGGTGAGAGTCATCTTTTGTGTTCACCATCCAAAAATTCCCTTAATTCCTATAAATAGAGGCATTTTTTGCTTTTGAAAATAACAACGAATACAACCAAGTGAGAGAAACACTCTAGAGGAAACCATCTAGAATTGGCCAGGGTTTTTCACCACAATTAGGTGAGAGTCATCTTTTGTTTACCATCCAAATAGGTGAGACATTGAGTGTATATCCTCTAAATCGTCTAGAGGAGTTACATTTATAATCCCACTATAAAATAGTGAAAGTATTTTTGGACTGACGGTCCTATGGCTTTTACCTCGTTTTCGCTGGTTTTCACAGAAAATTCGTGTGTCCCCATCTACAATATTATTTATTTCTGATTGTCTATGTTAATTGCACAAATAAGAAAAAGAGTTAGCTTATGCATTAGTAACCCGCCTTTTTCCAACAGTGGTATCAGAACACAGGCTGAGCAGCCACATTTTTGTGTAATCAGGATGAACGGTGTTGGCACTTATGATGATGAGATGATCAAACTTACTGCAAATAGTCACTCCTACTAGAAAGCTATGATAGAGGATCATCCAATTTGCAAAGACCTTGCTGGGCCTATTTTGAATAAAAATATGACAGAAGGTAAAAATGAAAATGAGTGGAAGTTGTTAAATCATAAAGCAGTGGAAATAATTTGAAAGTACACAGATAGAAGTTTATTTGAGCATGTGTCAAATTTTGGCAATGCGTACACACTTTGGACAGAACTTGAGTCCTTGATCCCTAAGAAGATGACATGCAACAATGCTCCAATTGTAAGACGGTTGGTGAAGCTCCAGTACAGTGACGGGCAAAATAAGATTGAGCACTTGAATGATTTCAAGCGGCTCATAAATCAATTGACAAAGATCGAGATGAAACTTCATGACGAGTTGCAAGCACTACTGCTTCTCAGTTCATTATTCGAGAGTTGGGACACATTAAGAGTTATATTAACTCTACCCTAGTAGGAAAGTCACGATGGATACTATGACAGACAGTCTCTTAAATGAAAAAGTAAGGAGAAAAGAAAGAAGCATTTCAATGCAATATAAAACCAATTTTATTAACAATCGTGGTAGAAGTGAGAATCGTGGGAGAAATAAAGGACGTGATAAGTCTCGGAGGAGATCTAAATCTCGCCCTAAACTAGTTTGTTATTACTGTGGCAAGCTAGAACACCAGAAATCTGATTCTCAATATTACAAGGGAGACTAGAAGGGTGGAAAAGTTAAGCCATATTAGACTGAATACAAGAAAGAAGATAAAAATGTTACTGCAGTAGCAGCAAAAGATGACAATGAGGTGTTCCTTATTGAAGAAAAAAATTATCTCAATTTAGCATATGATGATTGTTCGTGGATTGTTGGCTCAGGTGCCGTGTTCCATGTCACTCCACATGAACATTTTTTCTCATCTTACTAAGATGGTGAATTTGGTAAATTCAAGATGAGTAATCAAGTTTCGAGCAAAATTGGTGGTATTGGTGACATTCATTTAATAACTATTATAGGATGCCAGCTCATGTTAAAAAATGGGAGGCACGTTCTAGACATCTGTCTCAATTTTATATTGGCAGGAAACCTTGATGATGCAGTTTGGTTAATCACTTTGGTGGTGGAATATGGAAGTTCACCAACTGAAGTCTAATCATTTCTAGAGGGAAAAAAAGGAAGACTGCTTGTACTTTACATAAGGAAAGTTGTACAAATGGGAGGTTAAGGTTACCTATGACACCTCATATTTGGAGTTGTCGCACAAAAGACTTGGACACATGAGTTGATGAGAAAAATTACAACAAGTGCACGATGTAGTTGTAGCTAGCAATCGGCAAGTACAGGTCGTAGCCACAAGGAGTTGCATTTTCAAGTACCAAAGCCAAGTAAAGTGTCTCAATCTATGGAAAATAAAGGATGATAGAAAGTAGAACTAAACAACTAAGCCAAAGAAAGAAGACATAATTATACCCAAGACAAACTAACTAATCGAGTTAATTATTCACTTTTCAAAGTTATGCTAGCATTCAAAGATGATCAATTGTACCATCAAAGCTCACCCAAACCCTCTTTCAAGGATAGAAGGCTAGTTTAATTATTCTATCTACCTATTTTCATGGGGTTAGTCCAATCAAATTATAAGAGTAGTAACCCTAAGCCTAGTTAGGATTTAGACTATTTTCATTGCCAAATGCTAGCTATCCTCCCTACCATACTAAACAATCGACCTCACCTTTCAGCGTAAGTCAATTGCTCCAAAACAAGGATGAAAACTCTTTTAAGTGTTTCATCGAACACTTGATGGAGTAAGAGAAAACTCTAAATTCAAGCATAAACAAGGTAGGTTAAGGTCTAGGAAAGATCAACCAGCCATCTTAGCGTATAATCACCATTGAAGATCACAATTTAATTACAACTAAACATTAAAACACAAGCAAAACGATGAACTATTGAAGTAGCACACAAACCAAAAAGCATGAAATTAAAGAGACAGATGAGGAGCTTAATTAGTCTTGAGAGGCAAAATCCAATATCATGTATGTGGTATACACTAATTTAACCTGACTTATTCACCTAATAGCTTTGGAAGTGGTTGATATAAACCCTAGTCAAGGCACAAAAAGACCTTAGCTCAAGGACCCCTCAATTAATTCCATAGTCTGCTTAAATGACATGAAAAATGGAAAAATGCACAATTGTGCTTCGATGCACAAGCACCCACATAGTTTTTAAAGTAGCAGACTGCATGACTGAGCACTTCTGCACGGCTGCCTGCGCGCAACTTCGGGAAATAGGTTTCTGCCTTAGTTCATGGCCAATCGTGCACTTTCTTGGGCTCTTCAATCTTTTTCTTTTGGACTTCAAAACTTTACCGAACTTCTTTAGTTTCTTAAAAATCATCCCTATGGCTTTCTTTGCATTAACACTCATGAATTTCTCGTTTTCTTGGCAATGCTTTCTAAAAATAAGAAAAACACTTCTATAAACACAATATGAATGAAAGACAGCACATTTGGCCCTTTTGCATCAAGATCCAATATAGAAATAAAGAGAAAATGGATTAAATAAAGGGGGCAAAATGATGTCAAAGTAGAGGCTTATCAAATACCCCCCACAACTAGCTTTTACTCATCCCCGAGTAAAAGAAAGAAAAACGAACCTAAGGATTTAACTCACTTTTGTAAGAATCACGGTTGCATTTAGTATAAACAAACAAGCCCTTTAGACCCCTTGGTTCCCCTAAGTTGAGGAGTGGAGTCTCGTGAGGGTTTGCAGAAGATATATCCACAAAATCTTAAAGAAGAAAAAGAAAAAGAGAAAGAAAAATAGAAAATCTCTTTGGGTTTACAAACAAAACTCAAATATATGCAAGGGAGAAAATTGTTCACATTCTAACCAACCAAATCAACCTTGTAGCAAAGATATTAGTATGCATACAAATAGAATTCACACATCAAAACTTCAATCCCCATGAATGACATTAAAACATCAACCTTTCACCCTATAGTACATCAAAACTTTGAATCCATCCTAGTAGTTGGTGTGCAAGTCCATCACCATCCTAGGCGTTAGCCTACCAGAATCTGACTCGGTCGCACTTGACTAGCGAACAATATATTATTAATTTACCAACTTGGAAATCAAGCTTTAGTAATAGTAATGTTGTCTCAAAGGGCGACACCAAGTAGCGCATGTCTTAAAGGTGTACTTGTCATTTCCGACTCTAACACTATTTTTGACTCTTTTTTTGTTTTTTTTGTTTTTGTTTTTCTGAATGCAAAATAAAAGTGAAAATTAAAGTAACTGTGCACAATGATAACTTGGAGAGTCAATAATGGGAGACTAAGACCCTAAGATAACAACGATGTATAAATAAGAGCTTGATTGCACAGTTATAATGGATTGTTGGGGTTAGAATTGGGGTAAGAATGACACATTTAGGATAAAGATCATGCACATCATACCTATATACAAGCTAAAAGCCAAGAAACAAAGGATCAAAGTTGATCAAAATAGCATAAAACTCTCTAAAGCACCTAAAAGCACAAAATCTTTTTAGTTTTTTTAGGAAACTTTTTCTCTCTTTTTTTCTTTTCCAAAAGATTGAAGCATGGCTACTCCTCCCCCACACATCGATCTCAAAATATTTTCATTGGAAGTTAAGGGGTCACCATACTAACAAAACACTTACGTGCATGAAGCAAACCAATAACCATAAGTGTACAAAAATAAGAGACAAAGTGGAAAAAGGACAAAGATTTACACGAAATAAAAATAAAGAAAGATAAAAGAGGGAACAAATTCACCAGGTTAGGTACTTAAACTACTACCTCCTTAAGATTCAAGCCACTAATTCAGATGTCGTCAAAGCTTGCAGGAGCTTATCGAACACCTAAGCATCCAACTCAAATGAATGTAATTAAGATGACACAAACATGAATCTAGGAATGATAGTAAGTGCTCTCCTAAACTTATCAAATGCTTTGAAAAAATCAGCAGAATAATCGAATGCGATAATCAACATGATTTTTTCAGGCATGAACTCTAGGTACAGACTATAAGGATCAAAGAGGGGTCATACCCTTTAAAGGTACTTAGGGACTTATAACAGTCAACCTTATTCCCCTCAAGTATAACATGAGAATCAATAGGTGATAGATCACAACACTTAGGAGAAGGGGAGGGTAGCGAAGATGAAGGAAAAGCATGGAAAATATTGAGGGGATTAGGGGATACATTGCTAACAAGTTTAGAACTAGGTGAAACTATAACCACAACATCCACACATAACGTCCATATGAGAGTCTCATCAAGATCGTGCATCTCAATAAAAGCATCGCCTGATTCACAATATATATAATCCTTATCAACACTAGCATCAACACCAAATGTCCCACCTACTTTGAACTTCGTCGATTGAGCTAAAGAGAAAGGTGGATTAAGAAAGGTCATGATAAACGCAGTGCTGTCCCCAAGAATGCTAGGTAGGGATGGAGCAACAAGGGTTAAAGTAGTTAAGGAATGGTCAAATACTTCCTCTAGTCTACACTCTAGAGTAAGAAAAGGTGCACCATCATCTCACAAATTAACATCAAGTTTAGGGGAACAAAACCTAAGGTAAGTGCCATATGACATGTCATACTCCCACATGTAATTAGCAAACTTAATTTGTTGTTCATTCATTGTCTGAATCATGCTGGCAATCCTGACAAAACTGTCAGTAGAGATATGACTATGACAAGAATTGCTGTCATGGTCAGAACAATGACAACTGTCAAACACAAGAGGGGCATACTTAGGGGTGTAAGGGGGATGGGGTGTAGAAATTAGCAAAACTAGTCTCAAATTCATAAGGATCCCAGGCAATGACTCACGCAAATCCTAAACTACATCAAAGTTTCAAGCGCAAAAATCCCAATGCCCCAAAACAGCATGGGTCTCATAATTCATATTAACATAGACTATATTCAAATTTTCCCACTTTTTCAAGAAATAAACACAATAAGCAAGAAAAGCATGTAATCTATCATAATATCTCCAAAATAATTCATGCTCATACTAAGGAAAGTAGAAAATTAGCATTTTTTTCAAATTTTTATTTTTTTCATTTTTTTAAAAATTTTTTTCCAAAGAAAAGCCTAGTTTCAAATACTCAAGTGAGCTATGAAATTGAAAAGTGTAGACTCCCCAGCAATGGCACCAAAAATTTGATGAGAAAAAAATACCGCAAGTGTACAGTGTAGCTATAGCTAGCAGCCAGTAAGTACGGGTTGTATCCACAAGTTGTTTTCAAGTATCAAAGCTAACTAAAGTGTCTCAATCTAGGCAGAAGAAAGGAGTATAAAAAGTAGGACAAACAAAGAAGACTTCACTTATAATCAAACCTAATATAAACCAACTAATCAAGTTAAACATTCACCTTTGAAAGTTATGCTAACATTTAAAGATGATCGATTGCACCATTAAAGCTCACTCAAGCCCTCTTTCAAGGGCCAAAGCCTAGTTTAATTATTCTGATCACCTATTTTCATCGAGTTAACCCAATTAAACGACAAGAGTAGTAGCCCTAGACCTAGTTACGATTCAGGCTCTTTTCATGTCCAAATGCTAGCTATCTCCCTATCCACACTGAACAATCGACCTCACCTTTCAGCGCAAGTTAATTGCCCTAGAACATGGATAAAAACTCTATGAAGTATTTCATCGAATACTTGGTGGGTGTTAGAGAAAACTCTAAATTCAAGCATAAATAAGGCAGTTTAAGGTCTATGGAAGATCAACTAGCTATCTTAGTATTTAATCACAATCAAAGATCACATTTTTTATTGCAACTAAACATAAAAACACAAACAAGACAATGAACTATTGAAGTAGCAAACAAGCGAAAAAGCATGAAATTAAAGAGAGAGAGAGAGAGAGAGAGAGAGAGAGAGAGAGAAGGAGCTTAGCCTTGAGTAGCAAAATCCACAATCTTGTACATGGTATAAATTAATCCAGCCTAAGTTATTTCCCGTAATTAAACCCCAGTCGAGGCATAAAAAGACCCGAACTAAAAGTCCCTTCAATTAGTTTTGTAATTTGCTTAAATATCATAAAAAAACGTAGAAATGCACGATCGTGCTTTGACATACTAGCACCTAATCACTTTTGGAACTGACAGACTGCATGGTCGCGCACTTCTGCATGGTCGTGTACTTCTTCACGAGTACCCGCATGCAGCTTCGACAAACAGGACTAAAATATGTCGGTTTCTGTATGGCTACGCCTTAGTGCATGGCCACCTGTGCACTTTCTTGGGCTCTTGTATCTTGCTCTTTTGGCCTCCAATACTTCATCGGACTTCTTCACTTCCTTTAAAATCATCCCTATGGCTTTATTTTGCATCAATGCTTGTGCATTTCTCATTTTCTTGGCAACACTTCTTAAAAATAAGAAAAACATTAACGATACGAATGAAAGACAACACATATGACTCTTTCTCATCAAAATCCAATATAAAAATAAGGCGAAAATGGGTCAAATAAAGGGGCAAAATGAGGTCAAAGTAGATGCTTATCATCAATGAAAAAAGTTTGTAGATCCTTTGCCAGAAACGATCTCTTTCCCAACATAAATTGTATAGATTATTTGGCTGGCAAACAACATAGAGTGTCAATTCATAAAAATGTACGACTCGCGAAAAGGAAGCACATTCTTGATTTGGTTCATAGTGACGTATGCTCTATAATTGAAAAGTCACTTGGCGTAGCATTATACTTTGTTACTTTTATCGATGACCACTTAAGAAAGGTTTGGGTCTTTTTGTTGAAAACAAAGTGCGACGTACTTCAAGCCTTCAAGCAGTTTCATGCTAAGGTGGAACGTGAAACTGTACAAAAATAGAAGAGCGTTCGAGTGAACAATGGTGGAGAATATTGCGGTCCCTTTTAATCGTATTTTAAGTTGCATGGAATTAGGCTAGAGAAAATGACACTTAAGACATCTCAACTAAATGGCTTAACCTACAGAATGAATCAGATTATCGAAGAAAGAGTCTGATATATGCTTTCTCGTGCTAAACTCCCTAAGTTCTTTTGTGAAGAGGCCATGAAGACTGTTGTTGACATAATCAATCTTTCACCATCAGCTCCTTTGAATGGTGCTATCCTAGAGGAAATTTGGTCTGGGACAAAGGTGTCATGCAACCACCTAAAACTATTTGGCTGTTGTGCATTCGTCTATATTCCTAAGAATGAGCAAGCCGAACTTGATTCGAAAACAAAAGAGTGTATTTATTTTAGATTACCAAGAGTTGAATTTAGCTGTCAAATTTGGGATCCCATAAGAAGGATTATCAAAAGTCGAGATGTTATTTTCTTTAAGGGCCAAACTACGAGAGATTTGAAAAAAAGGAAAGCCTAAACACAAAGTTATTAGAGATTCTGGTACTAATCCATCCCCTATGGTTCACGATAATGCAAAGGAGGATACAACTGAAAATAATAATGAGATCAGCACAAATAATAATCCTGCCTCTTCCTCCAACAATGGTCGAGACAAAGGCCATTATAAGTCAACCAGATCCGATGCTAAATCCGCAGAGGAAAGATCTCATGAATAGCCTCAGTTGAGGCGATCTACCAGAGAAAGAAGACCATCGATAAGATATACTCCAGACGAATATGTAACTCTCACAGATGAAGAAGAGCCTCAAAGTATGAGGAACCAATGATTGATAGCCATAAAGTAGAATGGGTGAAAGTCATGTAAGAAGAAATGAAATGCATGAGAATCATACATATGATCTAGTGGAATTGCCCAAGGGAAGAAAGGCCTTGAGAAACAAATAGGTGTATAAACTTAAGAATGAGGAGAATAACCCAATACCAATGTATAAAGCTCGTTTGGTAGTGAAAGGGTTCAATCAGGAGAAAAGGATAGATTTTAAAGAGATATTATCTCATTTTTTGAAAATGTCATCAATCTAAGTTATCCTCAGTCTATCCGCTAGTCTAGATACGGAGATAGAACAACTCGACATTAAAATAACATTGTACATGGCAACGTAGAGGAGGAAATATATATGGAGCAACCTAAAGGGTTTGAAGTCATAGGCAAACAAAATTTAGAGTGCTGACTTCATATGAGCCTCTATGGTCTTAAACAAGCCCTTAGACAATGGTATAAGAAATTCGATTCTTTTATGACTAAGCATGATTTCAAGATGACACTCACTGGCCATTCTGTCTTCATAAAGAAATATGATGGTGGTGATTTCATCATATTGCTGCCTTATGTTGATGATATATGTCAATTATTGGACATGATCCAAAGCAAATTTTTGGTTTAAAGAAGGCGCTGAGTAAATCATTTGAAAGATTTAGGATCAACAAAGAAGATCATTGGGATGAAAATAACTCAAGATAAATCAAAGAAGTTAGTATGGCTATCCCAAGAGAGTTATGTGGAAAAATTGTTGGAAAGATTCAACATGTATAAGGCCAAATCTATTAGCAAACTACTTGCTAGACATTTCGAGCTAAGTATAAACTGTAGTCCAACAAGTGAGAAAGAAAGACAAAAATGAAGAATGTTCTTTATTCTTCTGCACTTAGCAGCCTAATGTATGCTATGACATGAACTAGGCTTGATATTGCTTACGCTGTAGCTGTCGTAAGTCGATTCTTAACTAATCCAAGAAAAAAAACATTGTACAATAGTGAAATGGATATTAAGATATCTTAAGGGTACAACAAACAAAATTCTATGTTTTGGTAAGTAAAGACCTATGTTAGAGGGCTACACTTACATAGATACTGACCTAGCTGATGATATTGATTAAGAAATCAACTTCTAAGTATTTGACTACTTTTACAGGGGGAGCAATATTTTAGTAATCTTAGCTCTAAAAATGCTATAAACTACTGATGCTGAATATATTGCAGCCTGTAATGCTTGTCGTAGAGCTACAAATTTAACCACTACTTTGATTTATAAATAAAATTTATAGTATAGAAAAGTAGGGATCGATCTCACGAGGAAAGATTATGATAATAACTAGTTTAAATCTAATTAAATTCACTACTCTAATTTATTTTACTTTCTCTTTATATTACTGAAACAAATCAAACTAAACAAGTAAAAATTTGGAAAAAATACTTAACATTGCCCTTAAATATTCTAAATTAATTCTAGAAATAAAACAGTAAATAAGTATCCTCAATATTCTAGAAAAATAGAAACAAAAATAATCACATAATATTAGACTGAAAATTAAAACAGAAAATAATAAGCAGAAAAATAATATTAAAACTCACAGAAAGTAATCTAAATTAATATTCTACAAGTTTATAACTTTATATCTCTAGAATTATATGTAATTAAATTCAGAGAAATTAAAATAGAAAATTAACCACAGAAAATTAAAACAGAAAATAAAATCTAAAATTAGAGAAATAATAAACTGCACTAATATAAATACGAAAGTAAATAAAAAAATACCCAAATTTTATAATATAATTTTGTGGACTTAATAAAACCCTAAAAACATAAAATAAAAATTAAAAACATAATTTTCAGATTTATTAAAGTAAAAACCTGCACGTAGTCAATTCACGAAATAAGTATGAAAAATTATCAAATAATTTTCAAAAATTCCAAAATTAAATAGCAGCAAATTATAATACTTTGTAAACCATAAAATGGAATAAAACATGACAAAACACAAGAGGAACTATTTTTAATCTAATTTCTAATAAATCAGTAAATAAATGACAACAATAGAATAGAAAATAAATCTGAAAATTATAATCACACTAAAATTCAAAATCTAACTGATCTAATATCTCCAAGACACTCCTAAAAAGCTAGTCTTTTGGGGGGTTAAATGAAATTTATATTAAAGCTTATAAATTGAAGAATTAAAATTGACAAACTAGAGAAATTAACTGCAAAGCAAGGAATAATTTTCAACGATACCAAATTTATGAAAGATACTTAGCATAATCTATATCCACCATGCAAATTAATAGTTATCATCAACACACAAATCGATTTATTCATGAGCTAGACTGTAGAAGACACCCCTTAGTTGATCTTTCCCCTTTTTTCTTATATTATAGTTTATTTAGGTTCAACCCTAATATAAACCCTACTAGTTTTGATAACTCTAACACCAGCACAAGAATTTAATCAAACCAGAGCATTAAGTTATAAAAAAACATCATCGATGTAACGCCTTATAACCAATTTATGATTAAATTGATTTAACAAAGATCTATAATAATTACCTAATTAAAAAAGATGAGTTTGAGTCATCCATTATTAATTAGGGTGATACTTATGCCTAAAGGACGTTAATGTTTATGTATTAAAGCCTTTTAAACTATCATATGAATTCGTATTAAACTAATTAGCACGCATTCTAATTAATCTAACACAAATGTCATAAACGATAAATACTAATCGTTATAGAATCATGAATAAAAATCAACTAGACAATAAAGCATGAAACTTATTTCAAAATAATTAATCTACTAGGGTTTCAAATAGATTATACTAAGCACAAGAAAACTACTCACTCGTATTAAAAATCAAATTACATGAATTATCCAAATAAATCATGTTTAACACTAAACTAATAAAATAAAAGAGGGAAACAACAAAGGAACAATTTTACTTGCACAATATCATGCTAGCTGCCGTGAGTGATATGCTGATGATGGTGACGATCGATGGTGATGACGGACATGAGAGAATAGGCGTTGGGATGTTTGTGACATATGAAGAAGGTGTGAGATGCTGTGTTGAGTGAGATGAGGAGGTTGAAGAAGGGGTCTGATGATGGGGTGAGGCGTGAGGGTTGGATTGTGAGATGATGGTGATGGAAGCTGTTCTGATGATGATCGCTGTTGAGAGGTTATGCGTGAGAGATGTCTCCCACAAAGGCGCGAGGTATTTTTTCTTTTATAATATTATTCTACTAGGGTTTTTTTTGGGCTCCTTCTCTTCCAAGTCTTCTAGTTTTTCTTCAACTAGAAGTAGTAATTTTGTAACCTTAGCCCAAATAAATTATTATGAAAATAATATTTTATCATAAATTATTATTTTTGGACCGACTTGATAAGTTAGTGTGTAAAATCCAAACTTCGACATCCTCTCTTCTTCTCTTTATTTTATTAACGCTTAACCTGAAAAATATATAAAAGAAAGTAAATTAGATGAAATAATATGTATAATATAATCAAAATAATTATTAAAACAATGCATGATTTATGACTTAACAAATTCCCCCACTCTTAGACTTTGGACTTCCTCATGCAACGAAATCTGGGACTCGACCTAAAAACTAACTCTCTTTCTTCCTTATAAAGTCAAGCATAAATATGATATTTATACTAGGCATTGGCTTACTTTAAAAATAGTTTTGATCAAAATTAATCAGTTTTCCTTCCAACAAGTGAATAACTATTAGATATCCAGCTACCATGGAAGAGTTTCTTCATTAGCCTCACAACATTTTCTTAATGAAGTAACAAGAGCAATAATCATCTATCTCTTTTAAGCATGCATACACCAATCAAGAGATCTAAAAAGTTTACGATATAAAAATTGAAGTACGGTATGACTATAGAGACAATTGAACTAGAAGAAATAACTCATCGAAATTGATTCTAAACTTGCCTTGTAATTCTTTTTTCCCTTTTTTTTTCAAAACTCCAATTGCGCACATATTTGAGGCCCATATAAGGTCTTAGAAATTAAACACTCACTGTCTCGCACTCACCCGAATAGAGGAGCTGGAGTTAATAATTTATACTCATCACTATTTTATTTATTTATTTTTTTTGCTGTTAATTTGGTATGAGTCATTGATCGGCCCAAAAAAGAGCATGACTCTCCCAATCATGGGTTACTCCATACATAAGGTTCAACTTGGGACCTAAAATTAAGAGAATAAGGTGCCGAGCCACCTATTCCTACCCATGTTGGTAATCTAAGCTTTTTTTTTCACTTCTTGTTTTTCTCTTCCCCCCCCCCCTTTTATAAGACAAGAAAAGTCACAATTTTAATAAGTTATTCTACTAATTCAATAGTTTAGAGAATGGACTAGGTCATTATTTTATTACCTCTGAAGCGGTAAATAACATGATCAAATAAGATGAATAATCATGACAGTTACTCATTAAAGAGATATATGAGGATCAACTCAAACTTCTCTAAATGACAGCTAACATGCTCGGAAGTCTTCACTCATAGAAGAATAAATTAAAAATAGCTAAAAAAATTTTTAAGCAAGAAAGCCTAGCATAAACTCATATTCATCCATTATTTATGCGAAAATCACAAATTTTTTTTACTTGTTTTTTTTTTTGTTTTGTTTTTTCTGAGAATAAATATTGTCGGAACTAAATATAGGATGCACCCCCCCACTTAATTCATGCATTGTCATTAATGCATGCAAAAGGATAGAAATAATAAAGATAAAAGTAAAATTAAATGTATAGTTTCCTAAAAAATGTTGGGTTGCCTCCTAACCAGCACCTTTGTTTACTGTCGTTGGCTCGACGCAAATGAGCTCATGGATCTTCTAGTCGAATTTCCTCCACTAAGCGTGCCTGATCTCCTTCATAAAAATGCTTTAGCCTATGACCATTTACCTTGAAAATCTTGTTAATAGCAAAGGATTTAATCTCAGTACACATGTGGATAAGTCTTTACTATCATAAAATGTCCTAGCCATCTAGAGTTCAACTTACCAGGAAAAAGTCTCAATTTTGAATTGAATAATAACACTTTTTCACCCACCTGAAGTTCTTTCCTACGAAACTTAGCATCATGAAAAGCTTTGGCTTTACCTTTGCAGATCACTGAATTATCGTATGCTTCTAAATGAATCTGTTCTAGTTCCTGCAATTGCAACTTATGCTCCTTCCCTGCTAGGTCATAGTCTAGACTGCACTACTTTACAACCCAAATATGATTTATGCTCTAGTTCTACCGGGAGATGACATGCTTTGCCAAAAACTAACTTATAAGGTGACATACCTATCGGTGTCTTATATGCAGTCCTATAGGCCCACAGAACTTCCTCTAACCTAAGATTCCAATCTTTTTTATCTGGTCTAACAACCTTTTCTAATTTGCCCTTAATCTCTATATTGGAGATTTCTGCTTGGCCATTTGTTTGGGAATCATATCTAGCAGACACCTTATGAGTTACATGATATTTCGCTAATATGGCACCTAAGGTTCTATTACAAAAATGTGTTCCCCTATCATTGATGATTGCCTTAGGAACTCCATATCTCTGCAGGATGAGAGACTTAACATGTTTCACTACAGTTTTAGCATCATCAACTTTAGTAGCCACAACTTCAATCCACTTCGATACATAATCAACAAGTATAAGAATGTAAGTGCAACCAAAAGATAAGAAAAAGGTCCCATAAAATCAGTACCCTATACATCAAAATTCTCACAAACATACACATTATGCAGTGGCATTTGATTCCTTCTAGATAAATTACCTATCTTCTGGCATGCTTCATATCTTTTGCAAAATTCATAGGCATCCCTAAAAATACTAGGCCAATAAAATTCACATTTAAGAACTTTGTGTGTTATTATTTTGGATCCAAAATGTCCCCCGCTTTCAGAAGAGTGATAGAAGGTTAAGATTGAATGAAATTCACTGTCATCTACACAACGCCTTATAATCTGATCTCCATAAAAATATGGCTCATCCGAAATATAATATTTTGATTGAGCTCTTGTCTTCTTTTTGGGCTCTAAAGCTCTTGTCTTCTCTTTTTGGGCTCTAGACAAGTCTATGGGGAAGGTTTTGGTCACTATATGGTTAACCATATCAGCATATCGAGGTAGCCTATCAGTGATAGCATATAAAGTCTCATCAAAGAAACAATCACTCAATAGATTCCCACTCTCCCCACTGTCTAGCCTACTTAGATGGTTCGCCACTAAATTTTCACCTCCTGGCTTATCTTTAATCTTCAATTGAAATTCTTGTAGTAGTAGTACCCATCTAATCAATCTTGATTTTGAGTGATTCTTAATTAACAGATGTTTAATAGCAGAATAATCAGTATAAATAGTAACTTTAACACCCAATAGATAAGGACAAAACTTTTCTAGTCAAAAACAACAACGTACATTTTCTTTTCTATAGTAGTGTAGTTACACTGTGCTGAGTCAAGAGTTTTGGAAGCATAATAAACCACATGAGGTACCTTTCCTACTCTTTGACCTAAGACTGCCCCTACCGCCTTATCACCAGCATCACACATTAGTTCAAATGGCAGAGCCCAGTTAGGGGACTGTACTATAGGAGTGGTGGTCATTTTCAACTTCAATTGGTCAAAAGCTCTCCTACAGTCCTCATTAAAATCAAATAAAGCATCTTTTGCAAGTAAAGCACATAAAAGAGAGACAATCTTAGAAAAATACTTGATAAATCTCCTATGAAACCCAACATGACCTAGAAATGACCTCACCTCCTTGATACACTATGGATAGGGCAAAGATTGAATGATTTTCACTTTAGCCTTGTCAACCTCTAAGCCCTTGGATGGCACTGCATGGCGTAGTACTACCCCATGCTCTACCATGAAATGACACTTTTCAAAGTTAAGCACCAAATTAGTCTCAATGCAATGCTTAAGTACTAATGTAAAATGATGCAAGCACTCATAAAATGAATCACCATGTACAGTAAAATCATCCATGAAAACTTCCATAATTTTGGTGATAAAATCAGAAAAAATACTCATCATACATCTTTGACATGTTACAGGAGCATTATATAGACCAAAAGGCATCCTTCTAAAAGCACCGGTGCCAAAAGAACAGGTAAAAGTGGTCTTTTCTTGATCCTCAGGAGCTATAGAGACCTGAATATAACCTGAATATTCATCCAAAAAGCAATAATGCGACATCCCAGATAATCTCTCTAACATCTGGTCCATAAAGGGCAATAGAAAACGATCCTTCTTTATGGCCTTGCTAAGCTTTTTATAGTCCATGCACACTCTCCAACCACTCTGTACTCTAGTAGGTATTAACTCACCTTCTTTATTCTGCACTACTATTGTTCCCCCATTTTTAGGAACCACACGGATAGGACTAACCCACTCAGAATCAGTAATGGGGTATATTACTCCAGCATTTAACCACTTAAGAATTTCTTTTTGAACTACCTCCATCATAGATGGATTTAGTCTTCACTAAGGGTCTCTCTTAGGCTTAGCATCTGATTCTAATGTAATTTTATGTGAATATAATATGGGGCTAAGTCCTTTAAGGTTTGCTAAATACTACCCTAATGCTTCACTATGTACTCTAAGCACCCTAATAAGTTTATCCTCTTATTCAGATGTAAGTGGATTAGAGATTATAATAGGTAAGGTCTCATCATCCTGTAAATAAGCATACTTAAGATTTTCAGGTAATAGTTTTAGTTCTAGCTTAGGGGGTGAAATGCGAGAGGGTAGCATCTTCGCGTGATTTTCAGGCAATTCTAACTTTCTAGGCCTGTCAACTGTACGCAATTGCAATAAAGACTCTATGCTACCCACTAACTCATCATTAATATGGTAAGGCACATTATGAAACATAAACTGATCTAGCCCTTGAGTAAGTACAGTTAATAATTCATCATCATTAGACAGTTTATAAACATCTTGGGACAGTTCATCACTCACATCAAGTGCACACAAATAATTCACATCAGCAGAAAATCTCATAGTCTCAAAAATATTGAACTTAATGATTTCACCATCAAATTCCATAGTTAGTGTTCCTGCATGCACATCCATTTTTATCCTAGATGTTTTAAGAAATAGTCTACCAAATAATATGGGAACATCATGGCATGCATCACCCATGTCCAATACATAAAAGTCAGTAGGAAAAACAAGCTCTTTGACTTGGACTAAGACATGTTCTAAAACTCCATCTGGGTATGCATTACTCCTATCAGATAGCTGAATGATTAAATCAGTTTTCTTTAACTCTTTTAAGTGTAGCCTATCATAAATGGACCTAGGCATCACATTAATGGAAGCTCCTAAATCAAGCATGGCTCTATCAAAGGAGAGGTTTTCAATTTTACAAGGAATAAAGAATACACCTGGGTCCTTACATTTAGGGGGAAGCTTCTTTTGGAAAATAGCATACACTTGGCATAACGAGGCACCTGCTTTATGGCATCTAGGAGAGGAATGTTGATTTCTAGCTTCCTAAATGTTTCTAAGATTTATTGATTTACCTCATCTACCTTAGGGGTTTTCCCTCCCAGTCTACTAGGAAAAGGTGGTAATGGCTTTTAAGGTTCCTTCTTATCCTCCCCTAATTCCTTAACATTAGAGGTGATGTCTTAGTCTTGGTTAGGTTCAGGTTTGTTTACCTCTATTTCATGCTCTACCTCTCTATTCTTTCTAGATTCCTTCAACTCTTTTCCACTTCTAAGTGTCATGGTACTCGCATTTTCCTTTGGGTTTTGGAATGGTTGAGATGGTAACCTATCTTATATTTGGGTCTGGAGGTTGCTAACTATGGTATTAGTGGTAGTCTGTCTCTCTTGGACCTCTTTAAGAGTCATCTCCATATTCTAAAACCTAGTATCAATCTCTTTTTTCTTGTCATCCATCTTTTTTATGACTTGTTCTAAAAGAAAATTTGTTCTATCCTGAGCAGTTGGTTGGCGTGCTGGTTGGTCAAAACCTGGGGGGTTACTCCTAGGTCCATACCTAAGGTTAGGGTGCTCTCTCCATCTGTCATTATAAGTGTTGGAGTAGGGGTCATACTTCCTTTGGCCTTGGTTAGAAAACATTACATTCACATCACCCCCTTAAAGTGTAGGGCACGCATCAGTAGCATGTCCCTCTAAACAGTAAATACCGCACACCGCTGCTTTCTGAACTCCTCCAATGATGAGTTTGTTCATCATAGCAGTGATCTGAGACAACTGGGTCTCTACAGATGGACCTAAGCTAAGCTTATTAATCTTCCTAAATTGGGGTTTCCTAATTCCAAATTGTTGAGTGTTTTGTACCATGATATTAAATAATTCCGTAACTTAAGCTGAAGCCTCATTAACCAAAGCCCTCCACTAGCAGCATCCACCATATTTCTATCTATAGGTAATAAACCTTCATAGAAATATTGAATCAGTAATTGTTTAGAAATTTGGTGTTGAGGACAACTAGCAAATAATTTATTAAAATATTCCCAATACTCATGAAAAGTTTCCCCATTCATTTGTTTCATTCCACAAATTTCTTTTCTAATGGATCGAATTCTAGATGCGGGGAAATTTTTTTCTAACAATGCTTTATGAACTTAGGTCCATGTAGTGAATGCTGCAGGGGGTAAATAATATAATCAGTCTTTGCCCTTATCCTGAAGTGAAAAAGGAAAGGCCCTCAATCTAATTTGGTTCTGAGTGATACCCTCAGGTTGCATGGTTGAACATGTAATAATGAACTCATTAATATGACGATGTGGATCCTCACCAGGCAATCTATGAAACTTAGGCAGTAGATTTAAAAATTCAGAGTTCAATTTCAGTGGTCGGTCTAATACAGGATAAGTAATAGATAAAGGGTGAGTTTCCAAATTAGGTACAACAAGTTCACGTAAAGTAGCCATCTCAACTTTAAGAATTTCACAACTTACCGATTCAGAACTTACAGATTCCAAATCACTTACTTTACTTTCAGACACCTGAAACATATGTTCCTTTTCTTCTTCGATCATACGACCACTCCTTGATGTCATAAACCAAAACAACCTATAAAAATAGAATACTAGAGTTAAAACAACTCAATAAAAGTACTAAATAGAAGCAAACTAACGATTTTATTCTCTTTCTCCAGCAACGCTAAAATTTGTAAAACTTGTTGTAGAGCTACAAATTTAACCACGACTTTGATTTATAAATAAAATTTATAGTATAGGAAAGTCGGGATCGATCCCACGAGGAAAGATTATGATAATAGCTAGTTTAAATCTAAGTAAATTTACTACTCTAATTTATTTTACTTTCTCTTTATATTACTAAAACAAAACAAATCAAATTAAACAAGTAAAAATTTGGAAAAACTACTTAATATTGTCCCTAAATATTCTAAATTTAATTCTAGAAATAAAATAGTAAATAAGTATCCTCAGTATTCCGAAAAAATAAAAATAGAAATAATCATACAATATTAGACTGAAAATTAAAACAAAAAATAACAAACAAAAAATTAATATTAAAAATCACAGAAAGTAATCTAAATTAATATTCTGCAAATTTATAACTTTATATCTCCAAAATTATAAGTAATTAAGTTTAGAAAAATTAAAACAGAAAATTAACCACAGAAAATTAAAATAGAAAATAAAATATGAAATTAGAGAAATAATAGACTGCACTAATAACAAAAATTAAAAAAATACCCAGATTTTAGAATATAATTTACTTAATAAAACCCTAAAAACATGAAATAAAAATTTAAAATGTAATTTTCAGATTTATTAAAATAAAAACCTGCACGTATTCAATTCACAAAATAAGTCTGAAAAATTATCAAATAATTTTCAAAAATTTTGAAATTAAATAGCACAAATTAGAATAATTTCTAAACCATAAAATGGAATAAAACATCAAAAAATGCAAAAGGAACTATTTTTAACCTAATTTCTAACAAACCGGTAAATAAATTGCAATAATAGAATAGAAAATAAATCTCAAAATTACAATTACACTAAAATTCAAAATCTAACTAATGTAATATCTCTAAGGCAGTCCTAAAAAACTACTCTTTGGGGGGGGGAATGTAATTTATATTAAAGCTTATAAATGGAAGAATTAAAATTGACAAACTAGAGAAATTAACTAAATAGCAAGGAATAATTATAAACGATACCAAATTTATTAAACATACTTAGCATAATCTATATCGACCATGCAAATTAATATTTATCATCAACACACAAATTAATTTATCCATGAGTTAGATTGTAGAAGACATCTACTAGTGGTTCTTCACCGTTTTTCATATATTATAGTTTATTTAGGTCCAGCCCTAATATAAACCCTACTAGTTTTGATAACCCTAACACCAGTATAAGAATTTAATCAAACCAGAGCATTAGGTTTTAGAAAAACACCGTCTAATGCCTTGTAATCAATTTACTAGCAAATTTATTTAACAAAGATCTATAATGATTACCTAATTAAAAGAGATGGGTTTGAGCCATCCATGATTAATAAAAGTGATACTTATGCCTAAAAGACGATAATGTTTACGCATTAAAGTCTTTTAAATTATCATATGAATTCGTATTAAACTAATTAACATGTATTCTAATTAATCTAACGTGAGTATCATAAACGATAAATACTAATCGTTATAGAATCATGAATAAAAATCAACTAGACAATAAAGTATAAAACTTGTTTCAAAATAATTAATCTAGTATGGTTTCAAATAGATTATACTAAGTACAAGCAAATTACTCACTCATATTAAAAAAAAATTACATGAATTACCCAGATAAATTATGTTTAAAACTAAACTAATAAAATAAAAGAGGGAAACAAAAAAGGAACAATTTTACTTGCATAATATTATGCTAGCTGACATGAGTGATATGCTGATGATGGTGATCATCGATGGTGATGATGGACGTGAGAGACTAGGTGTTGGGATGTTTGTGATATATGATGAAGGTGTGAGATGCTGTGTTGAGTGAGATGAGGAGGTTGAAGAAGGGGTCTGATGATGAGGTGAGGCGTGAGGGTTGGATTGTGACATGATGGTGATGAAGCTGTTCTGATGATGACAGCCGCTGAGAGATTAAGCGTGAGAGATGTCTCTCACAAAGGCAGGAGGTATTTTTTCATTTATAATATTATTCTACGAGGGTTTTTTTTTTTTGGGACTCCTTTTCTTCCAAGTCTTCTAGTTTCTCTTCAATTAGGAGCACTAATTTTGTAACCTTAGCCTAAATAAATAATTATGGAAATAATATTTTTCCATAAATCATTATTTTTGGATCGGCTTGATAACTTAGCGTATAAAATCCGAACTTCGACGTCTTCTCTTCTCCTCTTTATTTTATTAACCCTTTACCTAAAAAATATATAAAATAAAGTAAATTAGATGAAATAATATATATAATATAATCAAAATATTTATTAAAACAATGCATGATTTATGATTAACACAGCTATTGAAGCATGTAAAGGGATTATATGGATAAGAAATTTCCTACTCGAGCTGGGCTATGAGCAAGACAAATATGTGCTGTGGTATGATAGCCAATGTTTTATACATTTAGCCAAGAACTCTGCTTACCACTCCCATTTAAAACATATTGATGTTCGCTATCACTAGATATAGGAAGTGTTGGAAGATAGGCTCCTATAACTTGAGAAAGTCCACAATGATGAAAATTGGTCGGACATGATGTTCAAGGTGCTACCAATCAAGAAGTTTGAAAATTGTTGTATAGGTGCTAGTGTAGTGTACCCCAATTAGGTTAGGAAGGGGGAGAACTATTAGGATTCCTTTCTTAATCGATGGGAATTGTCAACAATAAAAAGGAGAGGGAAAAAAACAGTCAAAAAGAAGAGGGAGAGAGAGAAAGAGAAAACGAGAGAAATAAAGACATGAAAAAGAAAATGGAGGAAACGTTCAAAGCTTTTTTTTTGGAATTAACAAGAGTGATGGATTGTTTTAGGAGTAAATTTTTCCATGGTAAAAAACTTCCCTAAACTTCTATAAATGAAGGCATCATTTACATTTGAAAACAACAGCAAATACAACCAAGTGAGAGAAATGTTTGAGAGCTAACCACCTAGAATTGGTGAGGATGTTCCACCAGAATTAGGCGAGAGTCATCTTTTGTATACCATCCAAGTAGGTGAGAGATTGGGTGTATATCCTCTAAATTGTGTAGAGGAATTACATTTGTAATCCTACTATAAAATAGTAGAAGTATGTTTGGACTAATGGTCCCATGATTTTTACCTTCATTTTGGAGGGTTTTTTTCCACTTAAAATTCGTGTGTTCCCATCTATAATATTAATTTATTTTTAATTACTTATCTTAACTGCACAAAGAGGAAAAAGAGTTAGCTTCTACATTAATAACCCGCCTTTTCCAACAGTAGTCCTCATATTTATTGCACAAGGTATAGAGCCGTGTTTACATCATGCACACTTCAGACCTAATGGACATTCTTGTGAGAGAGCATGTTAGAGTGTAAAGCAAATTCCTGGACCTTCAATCATAAGTTAAGGCATTTGGTTGAAATAGTTAGCATGCCTTTGGAGGTGGCAATCGGGTTGGGTACGGGTCGCAATGGGTTATCTTAAATATCAAGTCAAGTTGAAATCAAGTTCACACATTCGTTTCGGGTAACCCTTGAGTATTGAATATTATCGGGCCATAAGGGTTCAGTTTGAGTCATTTTAAGTTTAGATAGAATCAATGGTGGATCCAAGGATTTGGAGTAACGCGGTCCATTTATTAATCGCATTACCATATGCAGGTCCTGCTCTTTTCATGGGTATATTGCAGGTGTGGAATGAAAAGGAGTGAGAAGAAGTGGGTGGGTGTGGGTAGGAATAGTTTGTTGTATGTGGGGGTGGGAAAGAGTAGGAAGGAGTGAAATAGAGTGGGAGTGTTGATATTAGTTATGTCAGCGACTTGTGTAACATAATAATAATTATTAATAATAATTACAACAATAATAATTATTAATTGATAACAAAAATAATAATTAATAAAAATAACTATTAATATTAAGAATAACAACTAAGAATAATAATTACAATAATAATTCTTACTAACAATAATAATTGTTAATATTAATAATTCTATTTATTATTAGAATTCTATTTATTGTAATTATTATTATAAATGATTACATGCAATAATTATTACCATTAATATTAATAATGATAATTATTAGTAGTATTAATAATAAGAAGAATAATAGTAATTAATACTGATATTGAACAATAATAAAAATTAATAATTACTAATGTTAATAACAATTAATAATTGTAAAAATTATAACCAATATTATTAAGAATAATAATTATTATCATTATCAACAGAAATTAGTTAATTAAGTAATAACAATTCATAATAATTATTATTATTTAGATTTAAAATAATAAAAATAATCTTATTATTAATTAGTAATTAATATTAATACTACTCAATAATTAATAATAATAATGATATTAATTAATTAATTAATAATAAAAAGTAATACTGATTGATTAGTTATAATTTTTAATAATAATAATAATTAATAATAATAATTACAATAAGAATTATTATTAATACTAATAATAATCATAATAATTGTTAATATTAATAATAATTATTAATGTTAATGTCAGTGGAAATAATTATTATTAATTAATAATATTAACAATTATTATTGCTATACTTATTTTTATTGTAATATTGTTAATGAATATTAGTAATAATTACAATAGAGATTATTATTAATATTACTAATAATTATTATCATTACTAGTAATAATAATAATTAACATTAATGTTAACAATAACAAAAATAACCAATTAATTATATTAATAATAGTTCATAATTAAAACAATTCGAATTAATAATAGTTAGAAGAAGAAGAATAATATTAATTATTATTAAAAATAATAAATAATATTAGTAATTAATATTAATAAATATTATTTAATAATTATTTAATTGGTTAAGTATTAATAATATCTATTATGACAACAAATGATTACAATTAATCTTATTGTTAATTAATATAATTATTTAATTGGTTAAGTATTAATAATATCTATTATCACAAAAAAAGATTACAATTAATCTTATTGTTAATTAATATAATTATTAAGAATAATGAATAATAATTAATAATCATTGTTGTAACAATAGTAATTATTGGTTAACAGTAAAAATAATAATAAATCATAATGATACTTATTAATGACAATAATAACTAAAAATAATAATTACCATAGTAATTATTAATAACAATAATAGTAATCATATTAATTGTTAATATTAATAATGATTCTTAACTTTAACATTAACATTAATATTAATAATTATTAGTACTTAATAATAATTATTATTATAATTGTATTCATAATAATAATAATAATAATTATTATTATTGAAAATCTGTAATAATTGCAATAATAATTGCTATTGGTATTGATAATAATTAATATCATTGTTAATAATAGTAATAATTAATATTAATATTAATAGGAATAAATTACATAAGAATAATATGATCCTATTACTAATATTAATACTAATAAAAATAATAATTAAGAATATTAAGAATATAATAATAAATATTTATATTAATATTAATAATAATTAATAATAATTAATATTAAAAATTATTATTTAATTGAACATTAATAATAATGATTAATAATTATTATTGCTCTTTATATTTAAAATAATTACTTTTAATATTATTATCAATTAATAGTAATTATTAATAATTAATAATTAATATAGCAATCATAACGATAATTAATTAACAATAAAAATAATAATTAATCATAATAATATTAATTAATATTAGTATTAAAAATAATAATTTACAATAGTAATTACAATGATAATCCTTATTGATATTAATAATAAAAATCGTAATAAAATGGGTGGGAATGTGTAGGAGTGGGAAGGAGAGATATCTATTTCAAGGAGTGGAAATGAGTGAGAAGGAGTGAGAAGGAGTGGAATGAAATTATATACCCATGAAAAGAATAGGGCGGCATTACACTACAACAAAAACCAAAAAGGTGAAACTGAAATCATACAATACAATAATTTGACACTTGAGTCCCTTTGCCTTTTTTATCTTTTCAAGTATCGTAAAATCAAATAAATCGATTCATATTTTTCAACTTAGATAACAAATTTTTAAGCTTTTTGGCAATACATTATATTAAAAAATACGGTAAGCATGACAAAACGAAGGCAAAAAGTCAATTAAATAAGCTTGTTACACATTTATTCTCAATTGATGACTCACTGCAACTTAGATAAAGATAACCTCATGTCTAGGAAGAGACAAAAAGAAATAAATTATGCGCTTTTGAGTTTTCTTCGTGCTCAAGTGATTGAGAAAGAGACAGAAACAAGGTAATAGGTATTTTCTTTTGATCCAGAAAATATGATTTCCTGGGTGGGCCCACATATTCCTAATCATGGGCCAAGCCCAGTCAGGCACAGCAGGCCTCGACGGGATCCTTGGGGCCTTATTCAGGGGGCCCAAGGGTGAAAATTGATTGACAGCCCATTAAGAGCACCCCCAGAGTGAAATTACCGTTTTAGCATTCGCTACAAGGGTTATAAATACCCACCTACCTACCTCGAAAAAGGGATGGACTCTTTGGCATATTTTCCTATTCTCTACATACTGTCTTTTACTCCTTGGTCTTTTACCGGGACCTTCCTTTGACTTAACCGTTGAAAAGGTGTTCTCCGTACCGCAGCCTGGGGCGCTTTTTTGGCAGGCCCAATACTCGCGGAGACGACTGCTAGCTGATCCGCACGTGCCATCACGTAAGCCCGCTCTCTCACCCCACGTTATCCTCAATAACATAAGAAATTCCTAAAACAGATTTGGCGCCGTCTATGGGGAGAGAATAATGAATGATGGTAGTCAGTGAAGTTACATGAGCACGGGTCTGTAGAGACAAGGCAGTCGCAGCTGAAGTCCCGGCAACTCCCGAGGCTCAGGATACCTCGAAAAGTTCCAGGGCGAACCCCTACTCGGTTGGGCCATACCAGCCCGAACGAGAGTCGTACGTCACGGTGGATGCCCTTAAGAATTTCATGTCCACCATGACCAACATCATCATGCTGTAGGTGTCAGAACAAGTAAAGAAGGCGGTGGAAGCCGCAACTTCCACAAGACTCCTTCCTCACTTCAATTACGTGCCTACCATGGGTTGTGAGCCCTCTCATAGGCACGTCCTCGTTACGTCGCATCGCCACAACAATGGAATGAGAGAGGCCGCTCACTCAGAAAAAACGGCCGATTGCGGTGAGATAACTGTGGCTGGTCTATCAGGCAGATGCCCTACAGAGCCACCGCCCGAGCTAGGGACAGCAGGCAAAGTCAACCACGGTCTTAACATCGTATGTGACGCACTCTCGATGAACTGCTTGGTTCGAGGAGAATGAGCAAACCTCAAGACCTCGAGGAGAGGCTGCAGGACGGCGACGGACCCCTAAGCGTCGCCCCAATCGAGAACGCACTCGCAGTATCCCTAGAGATAGGCACGGTCAGCGCTCTCGCCGAGATGATTAGACTCCGCCCAGATGCCTGAGGGTTGGTCTTGCCCAAAGGAGTACATCGGTGATGGAAGTAGAGAGGTGCCCGGAAACTCCTATTAAAGTTTATGGTGCGATCGCTGCACGGGGTTCATCCCTTTCTCTACCCCATTTACGGGAGAGATCATCAACGTCCCACGCTACTTGGAAGTGAAGATGCTCACTGTAGACTATACGATAGGGCTACAAATCCAGAAGAGCACCTGGGGTGTACAAGCCATAGATGTACATCCAGGACATGGATGATGCGGCGTACTGTCGATACTTCCCTGCTACCCTGGAAGGGGTAGCACAGTCATGGTTCAATGGCCTAGCAGCGGGAAGCGTCTCTTGCTTCCAAGACTTAGCTGATCGATTTATTAGTCAATTCATCACCAGCCGAAAAGAGAGGCGAACCAGCATCCCCCTGTGCAAGATTAAGCAGGGGCCGCAGGAGTCCCTGGCAGACTTCGTAAATCGCTTCCACCAAGAGGCGATCCTGATTCCTGACTTAGGGGACGGGGTGGTGTACGCCTCATTTTCGAATGGCCTAAAGAGAGGCCAATTCAAGTTCTCTTTGGCTAAGCAAAAGGAGACCACATTAGCAGAGGCACCGAGGAAGGCCGATGACTTTATTTGAGCCACAGAGGTCTGCGTGGAAAGCATGGGCACGTCCAAGAAAGTTAAGGTCTCGGTTGACAGAAACGTGGGCGGGGAGATAGGAGGTCGAAGCTCGAGGTCATCAACCCCCACTTCACCACGGATCTCAGGAGCATCCTTATGGAGGTGAGCGAGCATCCCATGCTGAGAAGACCATCCCGGATGACATCGCCATCGAAACCCCACAATACGCAAAAGTACTATGAATTCCATGAGCAGAATGGGCACAATACTGCGGAGTGCTGGGAATTGAGAAAGGCCCTTCATGAACTGGCCAATAAGGATAGATTGACATCACGCTTCCTTCGAAAAGAACATGAGCCTGCGTGGCCTGAACCTCAAGACAAAGAGTGCTCCACTGAAATAGTAGCTACCATTGCTGGTGGATATGTGGAAGGCATCACTCAGTTCGCCGGTAATGCTAAACCTCGAGGAGCCCAGTAGATTCTTACGGCCAAGTTGGGGACTCAAGTTACAGTGCCTACAATGGTGTTTGGGGAGGGGGGAAGCCCATACTTTACCTCCCCACACAGTGACCCATTGGTGATGGAGATAAAAGCTGCGAGCGCTACTGTACGGAGAATTCTTATTGACACCGGGAGCTCAGTAGACGTCATCACCTAGGATTGCTTGAAGAAACTTAAGTGCCAAGAAAGGAAAATTGTACCCCTGGTGCATCCTATCTTAGGCTTTGGGGGGCAAGAAGTAAACCCCACAGGGGTGATCCATCTACCATTGAGCTTTGGTGACAAGACCAAGGCAAGGAACCTCGAGGTAGATTTCATGGTGGTGGACGTCCATTAGGCTTACAATGTCATGTTGGGAAGGCCCACCCTGCATTAGTTAAAGGTCGTCATTGCCTCTTGCCTACTTCAGCTTCAGCATAAGGCAGATGATGGCAGCATTGGTAAGTTATAAGGAGACCAGCGGACGGCCCGAGAATGCTACCTAGTAAGCATACTGTTGCTGGTGAAGGGACCGACCGAGCGCGGACCCACTGGACCTCCACCATCAGGCAAGAAGCCACGAACTGTACCTCTACCTCCTGCCGAGACCCTGGTGATACACAGACTGGCCTCGGCCAAGCCCGAGTGTCCGTGCCTAAAAGTCGTGGATGGCATTGAAGAGATCCCACTGGACGAGGAGCGTCTTGAGCGCACAGTGCAGCTGGGCCAAGAAATGGAGGCCTCTACTCGACACCGCTTGGTCAAAATCCTACAGGAGTACCAAGATATTTTTGCCTTCAGCCCCAAGGAAATGCCCATAATTGACCCCAAAATAATAGAGCATAGGCTAAACGTGGGTCCAATGCACAAACCAGTGGTTTAGAAGAAGCGCCACATGGGTCCTGAGAGGGCCGTGGCGGCCATCGCAGAGGTCCAAAAACTACTTGAAGCAGGCTTCATTCAAGAGTGTCTGTACCCCAAGTGGATCTTGAATATAGCCCTTGTGAAGAAACCTAACAGGACCTGAAGGATGTGTGTGGATTTTACAGATCTTAACAAAGCGTGACCTAAAGACAGTTACCTCCTCTCAAAGATCGATAAATCGTGGATGCCACAGCAGGGCACGCCCTGTTAAGCTTCATGGACGCTTTATGAGGGTACCACCAAATACCCCTATGCCCCGAGGAGCAAGAGAAAACCATATTCGTGACTGATAGGGGTCTATACTGCTACAAGGTAACGCCCTTTAGGTTGAAGAATACAGGAGCCACTTATCAATGACTGGTAAGCAAACTGTTCGAGCCCCTCTTTGGATGGACTATGGAGGTATATGTAGATGACATGATAACTAAGAGCATGCTCGATAGGGAGCAAGATCAGGATCTGCGGAAGACTTTTGACATTCTTCAGACGTTCTGCATGAAGTTTAATACGAAGAAATGCGTGTTTGGGGTCCATTTGGGCAAGTTCCTTGGATTCATGGTCAGCAGCTGCGGGATAGAGACTAATCCAGATAAAATTCAAGCGGTATTAGGCATGAAGCCACCGTGCAACATCAAACAGGTCTAACAACTAACAGGGTGTATCGCGGCCTTAGGACGGTTCATGACCAGATCCACCGATAAGTGCCAGCCTTTCTTTTGCGTTCTACGAAGACGCGCCAATTTTGTATGGGATAAAGAAGCTGACAAGGCCTTGCAGGCACTAAAAGCATACTTAGCTCATTTGCCCAAGATAACTAGTCCCATCCCGGAAGAGACGCTCCTACCATACCTGGCCGTCTCAGAACAGGCCATGAGTGCGGCTCTGGTGGTGGAGAGGGCTAAGGAGCAGATCCCAGTTTTCTATGTAAGCCACGCCCTAGCGGGGGCTGAGGTGAATTACCCTCTCATAGTTCGCTTACACACTGGTGATGGCCAGTCGAAAGTTGCAGCCTTACTTCGAGGCCCCTGAAAAATGTCCTCCAAAGGCTAGATAGTTCCAGATGACTCTTGAAGTGGGAGGTAGAATTCTCCCAGTGCGACCTCATCTTCGAGGCACAGCGGGCCTTTAAGGCCTAGGCCTTAGCAAACTTCTTGGCTGAAAGCGCCAGCATAACCACGGACATTGGCTCGTCCCCCATTCTTAGAATCTCTGTGTGGACGGCTCATTCATCAAAAATAGAAGTGGTGTCGGCCTAATTATCGAAAGTCCCCAGGGAGAAAGTCCCCAGGGAGAGCGGTATGAATATGGCTTGAAGTTCATTTTTAGGGCATCAAACAACGAAGCTGAGTATGTAGCCTTGATAGCAGGAGTGGAGTTGTGTTATACCGCAAGGGCAAACGCGGTCCAAGCCTTTTCGGACTCTCAACTTATGGTTAGCCAACTCAATGGGGAGTATGAGGTCAAGGATAATACCATGCTGGCATACATCCGACAGGTGTGCGAAGCAACAAAACTATTAAAGTACTTCTCCATAACCTACATATCGCGGCTGTAGAATAGGTGAGTCGATGCACTGTCCAAACTAGCCAGTTCCTCTGAAGACAGGAAGCCAAAACGCATTCAATAGGAGACTTTGACAAAGCAAAGTATTGACCCTCATGAAGTACTTTAGCTGCACAGGAGCTCAACATAGATGGACCCTACGCGCGCATATTTGGCTGATGGTACGCTACCCTAGGACTCCAAAGAGGCTGACCGCGTAAAAAGGTGCACAAATTGGTTCATACTATACGACAGGATCCTATACAAGCGATCCTATGCCCGGCCGCTCCTATGATACGTGATTCTGGAGATGGGGAAGAAGATACTAGAGGCATTACACTAAGGAGTGTACAGTTCCCACATAGGGGACGGTGCCTTGGCGGTTATGGCGATATGGACTAGCTATTACTAGCCTTCTCTACAACAGGATGCTATGAACTTGGTTCGTATCTATGACAAGTGTCAGAAGTTCGCCCTTGTCTAACAACGGCCCACCATAGACCTAACGCCCATCATCAGCCCCTTATCATTTGCTACTTGGGGCATGGGCATACTCGGGCCTTTCCCCAAAGCCACAGGTCAACGTCAGTACCTTTTAATCTCAGTGGATTACTTCACTAAGTGGGTAGAAGCTAAAGCAGTCGCTTCTATTATCACGGCCGAGGGTCAATGTGGTTTTTGATAATGAGCGTCAGTCCGATGCAACCAAAGTCACCAATTACCTCGGCACCCTAGGGTGTTAAGCTCGGCTCACCGCCATTGCTCATCCTCAGACAAACGGCCAGGCTGAGGCCACAAACAAGGTCATCTTGCATGCCTTACAGAAGAAGCTCGATGAGGCAAAGGGTAAATAGGTAGAGCAATTGTATGGCGTCCTGTGGTCAAGCCGCATAACTAAAAAGACAGTAATAGGGGAAATGCTGTTTATGTTGGCATACGGGTTGGAGGTCATGCAGCCAATCGAAGTCGCACTTCACACTAGCCGCCTTACCACATTTCAGAAAGAACTGAACAACGCAGCCCTTCGAAAAGCTCCCGATCTTCTCCCCTTGGCTCGGGGAGATGCCATCCTCCGAGAGGCACTTTACAAAATCTGCATCACACGGCTCAATGACCGCACCGTCGAACTCTACCCCATCAATGTTGGAGATTTTGTCCTTCGTTGTACGGAAGCTGTGGCATGCGCTGGAGAGCACGGCAAGCTCACGGCAAACTGGGAAGGCCTGTATAAGGTCACAACTCCAATATGACTAGGTATATATCGCCTAGAGACCCCTAGGGCACTACTATCTTGAGGACCTAACATAGCAGTAACTTGCAGAAATACTATCACTAGTGCTCTTTTTCCATCCAAGCATAACACCTATGTAATTGTGTTCTTTATGCAATAAATATAATGGCCACAAAGGCAATTTCAGGTCTATCTAGATCTCTTATACCTTTAGTCCCAATGGGGGGTTGAGGATCCTCAAGCACAGCTTCAGGGCCGGTCGGTATGTCTTTAGCCCCAATGGGGGCTAAGGGTCCTTAAGCACGGCCTCAGAGCCGGTCGATATACCTTTAGCCCCAATAGGAGCTAAGGGTCCTCAATCATGACCTCAGGGCCGGTCGCTATGCCTTTAGCCCCTATGGGGGCTAAAGGTCCTCAAGCACGGCCTCAGGGCTGGTCACTATACCTTTAACACCACTGGGGGCCGAGGGTCCTTAAGCACGGCCTCTGGGCTGGTCGCTATGTCTTTAGCCGCAATGGGGGCTAAGGGTCTAGGCCGGTCACTACACCCTTTTTCCTCAAATGGGGCTCAAGGTCCTATAATACAATGACTTCCTTCCCTTCTTTTCCTTTCGCTTAGGGGCCACAATCCCATAGGGGACCAACAAATTGAAAAAGTGAATGTATAGATAAGCGGGCACGCAAAGACAGGCGAAATAACAAGTGAAGAAATCGAGAACAAAATTGGATTCATTAAGTCAGGGGAGAAATATAGACACCAATGGAAGGCCAGTGGGCCGAAAATAAAAAGAACAAGACACAAACAAAAACCCTAAGGCATTAGGCGCCAGGATCTTCGTCATTATCGCTATCCTCATGCGCAATAATATCGTTGCCTTCGTCATCGGGGATCGCAGTCTCACTGTCTAAAGGTGTAGTCTCCTCGTCGCCTAGGCCACCTTAATCAGTTGCGGGCAGGTTGAAATCCACCAACTCAAGATTTCGACCCTCAGCCTGGGCGCGGCGACGATCCTCCACGTACTTGACATAAGCCTCGAAGTAGCCCTCCAGGCGAAAGGGATCAGGTGCCAGGGTCACATGGAGTTTCCGATAAAACTCGGTGCTCTCCTCACGTCCCCGCCACTAGCCCTGGTCCTTGGCCTTGGGTGATCTCTCGGCCCCAGCCATAGCTTCAGCCTCCGTTTTGGAGCAAGCCTCTTCCAGCTAGCCTTGCAAGTCCTTTTTTTCGGCCTCTAAAGCCTCTTTCTCTTTCTTCAGCTTCTCCTGGCAGCATTTGTACTTGGCTACCGCCTCTTCTGACTTTTGGTGCTCTATCTCGAGGTTGCCAATCTGCCCCTGCAAGAGGGCAATAGAGCTCTTGAGGTCGCGGATCTGCTTCTCCAGGTTAGAGACAGACGGCCTTGACCTCACTACCTTTAGCGCTCGAGCAAGGGCCTAGAGAGTACCCCAACACTGTTAGCCAAAGAAGGAAGATGACAAGGAGTAAAAGAAATGACACAAACTTGGCCTTACCTCAGCAATGGCCACCTGCTCCTCATCGACCACGGATGGTTCCGCAGAGTCTGACGGGGCCAAGGTTCATAACTTGGCCAATTTTTCCACCAGGGCTCACTTGGTGAGGAGACCAACTACCAAACAATCTACGGTCGGGGCCTAGGTATTTAAAAAGGGCTCCTTAACAACTCGCAAGGCGACCTGCTGATTCCCTTGAGACCCACCAGTGTTAGGAGACCCTACTGCCTCGTCGAAGGATGAGCGCTCTCCCAAACGTCGATGCTGGGCCAGCCCCTCAATCCCTTTTCCTTTAGAAGGAGGGGGCTCAACCCTTAAGGGGGCAGGGGCAGAGGCCGCAGTCGTGTCCTATCCGCCCTCAGCATGCAAATGCTTACGCATACCCATATGGGGAAGATTCAAGGACACCACAAGAGGTTTTTTGCCGCGCGATGCCAACGACAGCGCCTGAAAAAGAAGGGGTAGGTTAGCACTCTCGTTCAATAAAAGGTTACGAGGAGAAGCGGCCGAGTGGCCAGTATATAAACCTTCTTCGCTTGAGCCTCGATGTAACAATGCCTTTCCTCTTTGTGACGCCTCCCATTCTCGGCCGCTATCTGCTCTTCGGTGGCATACCCACTCTTTATGGGTGAAAGCATCTCCTGTGCTTGCTCTGCACAAAATAAAAGAATGTCAGGTTTGAACCAAGGAAAAAGGCAAACGAAGAGGGATGTTAAGTACCCTTAGAATAATTCTTGAGATTAAGGAGGTCGACAGTAGCAAGAAAGAAGTCATTCTTAAAGTAAGACAGTTTGAGGAGCCAGTTGTAAGGCTCCCTATCACTTGACCTGCTTCGTTTACGCTCAGGCTCCTTCCCTGCATCCACTATTTTGGACATAAAAGACGAGATCGCCTTTGGACGATCACTTTCCCGTAAATAGTATTGAAAATAGCGGACGGTCTTAGTCTCCTCGGCGGTCAACTCCCCGAATGGACTGCAGACCGGCTCTCCGTCATTCCAATCAGGAAGGTCCCCCCAACCCACCTCACGGGGTACGAAAAAAAGTCATACTTCCAGTTTTTTACTTTAGACTTCTTCTTCATGGCCGTTATGTAACCTTTCTTATTATTAAAATAATACGATCCAAGGACCTCGGTCTCACTAGGAGCCCTCTAAACCATATGAACATGCCTGAAAGTGCAGCCTGTGCAGGTTAGTTCATACAACTTGCACGTGGTGATGAAGGAACAGATGTTGTGCCAGGACATAGGCACAATTTGCGCGAGGGCCAGCTCGTACTTGTTCAAGATCTCTATGATCACTAGGTGGAGCAGAAACCAAAGGCCATAAGAAAAGGACGCCCAGTAGATTGCTATACACTTGGAGGGCAACTTATTTACAGTGGCATCCAAATCAGGAATGATGAACTTGCATCCCGCGGCAGGAGATATTTCTCCTCTAACGCTGACCTCGTCAATGTAGCCACGACCTTGGGGTTGGGAAAATGGGAGCTCAGCCCGTCCTGGAGATTTAAATGCTACGGAGCCCCCAGGAAAACCGTCCCTTCAGCCACAACTTCAAGGATCGGCTCAGCTTTCTGTGTACGATCCTCTTAGAGTGGGAAGCTGTCGAATGGGAGCTAGACGAACTTCTTTCCTGCCCCTCCGTGGAGGATCTGGTAGTGATGGACCCAGTTTTTAAGCTCGACCTATGAGAGCCCAAGGCAGAGTGAGAGTTACCTTTAGAGTATCCTTCGGCCATCAGCTCGTCGGGAGTCTTTAGTCGGGTGGTGGTCTTTGTCTTCACCACCTTGGGTTCCTGGATGTCAGTCATATGGGAAACAGGTACGTTAATTTTCCACGAGTAAACAACCTCCTCCTCAATACTGAAGATGCCAGGGGTAGAGGAATACTCGCAGCTAGAGCACGAGGGCATGCTAGGCTCACATATTGGCACAGCGTAAGGGATTTTCTTAGGCTGCCTAAACTAGTTCTTTAGGGGAATGTGCGTAACTACCCGACCATCAATTAGTGCCGGGAGGCTTGGAAACTGAAGGTGGCAGCCCTCTATTAAGGGGCCAGCCGACCTCTCAGAAACGGTCGCACTAGACGAACATGAAGACGACATAATCAAACAATATAGTACAGTTACCACTCTCAAGGAAGGCATGAAAAGCATACCTGAAAAAGATGAAGCGGTTAAAGATAGTGTTGAAGTCGAGGTTGAAGATACACAAGAACCCTTTGAAGATTCAAAGGGAAAGATTGAAGATCCTATAGTGAGTTTGAACGAGAATGAGGGGAGAGCAGAGCTTCCCTCTCTGGAAATTTACTTATCTTTCTAAAAGGGTTTTAACGGCGTGTTGAAATGATCTCCTATAAGGAACCCAACTTCGCTTATATAGGCGAAGGAAGGGAAGAAAGGGGGAAATGCATCCCCCGAGACATTCGAAGAGACAGAACATTACTCAGCCGCAAACACGTGGCATCCAAGCCCATGTAATCACCTGAAGACTAAGGGGTCAGCTGCTCGGCCTTGGAAGTGCCCATTATGCCTACAGCTCAAAGGGGGCTATTATAGAACCTATGGGCTGATCGCTATGCCTTTAGCCCCCAAGAGGGGCTAGGGGTCCTCAATCACGGCCTCAGGGCCGACCGCTATACCGTTAGCCCTAATGGGGGCTAAGGGTCCTCAAGCACCGCCTCAGGGTCGGTCGCTATGCCTTTAGCCCCAATGGGGCTTAAGGGTCCTCAAGCATGGCCTTAGGGCCGGTCGCTATACCTTTAGCACTTAGTAGGGGCTAGCGGCCCTCAAGCATAGCCTCAAGACTGGTCGTTATGCCTTTAACCCCAATGGAGACCATGGGTCCTTAAGCACTGCCCCAGGGCCGGTCGCTATCCCCCAACCCCCCCAGAAGGTGTTGACGGTCATATAGCACGGTCTAGGGACTATTTGCTACACCTGTGTGGGAATATTACATGAAGAAGAATGTAAGAACATTAAAGAGGAAACCAAGTCCCTATGAAATGGGACAACTCCGCATTGCCATTATGGGTAATCACAAGACAACTTTGCAAAGAGAAAGGACAAAACAAAAAAAGTCAACTATCAGAGAAACTTATGCCTATTCCTCGTCACTAGAAGGGGGTGAGGCATCATTCGACTCCAAATTCTCCTCCTGACTGCTTGCCGGTCCGGTCCTTGCCTCTGGATTGGCCTGCCTATGGTACTGCACCAATCAAAGGGCATGCTTGTCGAGCTGTAGCTAAGCTTCACACATGTACCACTGTAGGCCCTTAAGGGACGACTTCAAATGTTCGGCCAACTCTCTATTCACGACTCCCAACTCCAAAGCATCATTGACTACCATGGCGTAGAGGACGGTCTGAGTCATCTCGTGAATGCGGAAGCTTCAAGTAGACTCCTTAGCCTTGTCAAGGTCAAAGTAGGGGTAAAGATTATGATAATTATCGAGAAGTGGGCAAGGGGGGTATGAGGCACCCCTGAAATGCCATTTGAATGTTTTCCTAACGTAGTCAGCCACGTGCTCGGTGCTAAGAAAGTCGGGAAACACCATGGCATAGGAATGAACTGAGATTCCCTCTCTCTACAAAAGTAGCTTCTCTCTCTCTCTCTCTAGAAGACTGGGTAGCGTGATCAAGTGGTCTTTCATGAGAGGTCCAACTCCATTTTTACAGAAGGTAGTGGGCAGACTAAAGGGCAACACGCCCCCGGAGGTGGTTATAGAACCGAGTTACTAATGCGTCTAAGCCACGTGGCGCCTAAATACTAAAGACCTACCTCGAGTATCTCTAAACCCCAAAAGGGGCTCATAGCCCCGCGACATAGGCCGCCACAAGTTCGGGCCCCTGTCTAGCCAAGGGCCTAGCAATAGCACCCTAAGGCCGGTCGCTATGATCTTAAACACGACCCAAAGGTCGGGCGCTACATCTCTAACCCCCATGAGGGGATAAGGGTTCAACAGGCTTAGAGGTTGGTTGCTACAGCTGTGTGAGAATGTAATAGAAAGAAGAACATGAAAACATTTGCAAAAAAATTAAGCGCCTATATAGAGGGACAACTTTTCATTGCCATAATCAGAAAGTACAAGCCGACCTTACAAAAGAAAGGAGTGAAACCAAAAAGTGAACTAATGCTAAAAGCCTACGACTATTTGTCATCACTAGAAAGAGGCAGAGCATAACTCGAACCCGAGCTCTCCTCCTCATCCTTTGCTGGCCCGAGTTCTATTCCAGGATTGGCCTGTCTGCAAAGGTACACCCCAAGAAGGGCATGCTTGTTGATCCTCAGCCAGGATACAAAAATTAATCCATCGTAGACCCTTGAGGGCCGACTCTAAGGCCTTGCCCATGACGAATAACTCCACAGCGTCATTGACCACTATAGCATAGGAAGTGGCTTGGACGATTTTAAGAATATCGACGTCGTATGCCGCCTCCTCTGCATTCGAAAGAGTGAAGCTCGGGCAGAGGTCCCGATAATCCTTCAAAAGTGGCCATCCTTAACATGATCGGCCATGTCCTCAGTGCTACGAAAAGGGGGGAAAACCATGATGAAGAAAAGGGCAGAACCTCTATCTAGAAAGCCTCCTTCTCTCTCTAAGAGGGTTTTTGGAGCATAATCAAGTGACCTCCCACAATGAATCCAACCTTATCTTTATAAGCGAATAAAGGGAAAGGAAGGGGTGATACAGCCCCCAGGGCTACTGCAGGACCAGAGCGCCACTCAGCCCCTGCCACACGGCACCAGGACACTCATAATCTCCTTTGGGCCACTCGGGCTCCCTGCAAAGGGCCGCTGGTCCTCTAACAAGGCCCATGGGCCGAACGCTGGCACCCAACCTCCGATGAGCTGAGGGCCTTATGACTTGACCTAGAGGATGGTTGCTATACCTCTAGCCTTCAAAAGAGGCTAAAGGTCCTGCAACACAGCCTACTGAGCCGAGAATACTGCATCTAAGTTCATAGGTCGGCTGATAAACCCGCACTCCCACAGCGTGACCCACAGGCCAAATCAAGCAGAAAGAGACGCATACTCGAAAGTGAAGTCATGAAGAAAAAAATCAGTGGCTTATTATTAAAGTTCGAGGAGTACATAGCATGTATTAAAAAAAAGAGATAAGATGAAGGGAAGGGAATAAGCATAATAAAGGTCACAATAGGCCCAAACTATACTCTTCGCCGTCGTCACTAGGGAGAGGTGATGCGTCGCCAGACCCTGAGTTCTCTTCTTTCTCCTGGTCGTTGTCTATCTCTAGACGGTGGGCCTGCAAGATACGGCTACTGTTGCATCCCACCCGCGCTTGTAAGATGCTCTACCGCAACTCTTTAAGGGCCAACTCTATCATGTCGATTAGCCACCCGTGCAGAACGCCCAACTTCACATCATCATTTAGTAGCATCACAAGGAACACAACCTGGGGCATCTCAGGAAGCCCAAAGTTTCAAGCGGCCTCCTTAGCTGTAGCAAGGTTTAAATCTGGGCATGGGCCCTCATATTCAAAGGGAAGAGGAAGGGGAGGAAAGGGAACCTCCCTACGGTACCACTTGAAGTTCTCTAAGGTGTACAGGGCCATCTCATCCGTCTTCAGTGAGCGGGGAAACCCCATCTTGGAATGCCTTTTGTGAAAGTGAAGTTCGCACACCAAGCATGAAAGGCGGTTCTAAACAGCCCCATTTTATACCCCTAAAGCGGGTGATTTCCCATGCCACCATCCCGCCTCGGGAACCAGGTTGTATCAAAAGTTCAAATAAGCCTCAGGTCGATGGCTAAGTGTCAGTTCGACAAAGGGGGACCGACAGAGAGTGTGCTAGTTCTCAGGGCCCGCTGATCTTTATCAGACGGGTGCACTCCATGTTTTGCCTATATCTGCTCGGGCCAACGTACAGGCAAAATGTGATGGGCCAAATGATCCAGAAAATATGATTTCTTGGGTGGGCCCAGACATTTCTAATCATGGGCCAAGCCCAGTCAGGCACAGTAGGCCCCGACGGGATTCTTGGGCCCTTATTCAAGGGCCCAAGGGAGCAAACTAATTGACAGCGCATTAAGAGCATCCCCAGAGTGAAATTATCATGTTGCCATTCGCTACATGGGCTATAAATACCCACCTACTTACCTCAAAAAAGGAATGGGCTCTTTGTCGTATTTTCCTATTCTATACATACTCTCCTTTACTGCTTTGTCTTTTACCAGGATCCTCCTTTGATTTGACTGTCGGAAAGGAGTTCCCTAGACCACAACCCAGGGGTTCCTTTTTTGTAGGTCCAACACTTGAGGAGAGGACTGCCAGCTGATCAGTACGTGCCATTACGTAAGCCTGCTCTCTCATCCCACGTCATCCTCAGCAACACAAGAAATTCCTAAAACATCTTTTTTAACGTGAGAAAGTGAGGGGGGCTGGGGGTGGGGGAAACCCTGAGAATGAGTTTAGGGGATACATTCAATTTGTTGGTTTTGTCAAATTTCAATGCACTAACACACAAGTTGTACATTACAACTTTATTACTTTTTTTATTAAAAAAAACCTTCAGAAATGAGTTTTACTTTAGGCCGGTCATTTCTAATGGTTGCACAAGCTTTTTGGGCTTGTTCTGGATGTGTTTTGTAATATACAATTAGCACTTATGAAAATTTAGATTTAGGTCAAATTTAAATTGGACAAATTAGATAATATAAAAATTCGAACAGGAAATTGATTTTTAATACCTAATTTTTTTCTGATCGGAAAACTCAGATAAGGCTAAATTCAGATCAAAATTGAGTTCAAATAATAGAAATATGAAAAGTATTATGTCTGAGTTTAAAATTTGGATGAAAAATTCATTATTGTAACCGGTTTGTTTAGGGACGGACAAATTCTAGTATTTGGATTGGATAACTTTTTGGTAGCGCTAATATATTATTCAAATCCTTTAAAACAACTTATTAGAGTTATCTTTGGGTCAATAATGTGAATTGACACCCTTAGCTCAAACATACATATGCCCTTAGATAGAATAGGGATTAGTTATCAATTCTTAATGTTACATTTTTTTTATGAAACTTACATCCTCTAACCCTTCAGCCAACAGCCTTGTCTCAATCTTCATGAATAATGATCCCTCTTTTTAAAGCCGATCTAAATAAGTTTTACTGTTAACACACAAAATGCAAAATAAAAGTATTATTAATTTGCTCCTTTTATTCAATACTTCATGTTTTTTGCCATCTTGTTAATAATGGATCAACATAATTTCAAATTAATGAGGCCTCAGTCATTTCACTATTGGGCTGGGTCTAAATTAAGTCGAGTCAACTTGCATAGGGCCATTTTGGGTTTCAGTTCAAAATTTGGTCAAGTTTTAATCAAAGATGGGTCAGGTCTAGTAGGGTTCACAAATCGAGTCCACTTTTTCCACTTCTATTTTTTTTTTTTTTTTGGGGTAAGAAATCTAAGTAATACAATCTAGGTAGCCTTTCTCGCAAGGATTCGCCCTGGATTATCCTCAAAAAGGATATAATGAAAGTCTTTGTGCAAGACCAGATTCTACAATATTGTGGAATACAAAGTGAGTTATAACCTTGCTAGCCAGTCGGCTGCACGATTACCTTTTCTAAACATATGTTTAACGATTACATGATTACATGATTGAAAGTAAGTATAGATGTCGTGTATTAAAACTTGTAATTCCTATGGCGCTTGTATTGTGTCCTTATACTGCTTGGATGAGGATTTTGTTGTCCCCTTTAATGTGAATGTTTGTGTATCCTACGCGGACTGTGGCTTTGATTTTGTTCCTTATTATCGTTGCTTCAGCAAGCAATATTGAGCTTTTTCCCAGGTTGAATGCTAACGCCTGAGTAAATTCACCTTCCTAAGTATGTATGACATAACCTCCTGATGCATTATAAGAAGATTTGGATCCATCAAAATTAAGTTTAATGTATTCCTCTTACGGCTTCCTCCATGCGACCCAATATGTCTTCTTGCGGTTGATGGTTGGATGGTGGATGTTGGATGGTTGAATGCATTATGTGAGTTTATTCCTTATGCGCCATTCTGTCATTGCTCTTTTTACTCTTAAAAGTATTATGATCGGATTTGGTACCTCATTACGAAAAATCTTATTATTCCTTGATTTCCAAATGCTCCATAGGATCGATACGACCCTATCCATCTTGACTGATGGCTTAGACTATTTTATATTAAACAACCAAATTTGCACTTTTGTTTGAGAGATGTTTGGTAACCTAGTAGTAACCTAATTATGGTCACTTGCTAGTTGCCAAACTTGTTGAGCATTACATCCGAAGAAAAGGTGTTCTGCACCGTCTATTTTCCCGTTACAATGGGACAAAGTGGGTCAATTTCCATTCCTCTATAAAGTAAATTTCCCCTTGTAGGGAGGGAAGCATGACTTAATTGCCATAGAAAGATTTATAACTTGGGTATGATATCTAACTTCCAAATCCAGTTGAATTCCTAGGCTAGGGATTTGTGTAAGTCCATCCTATACGCAACCTAAGTGGCTAATTTAGTGGAAAACTCTTCACTTCCCGACAAGCCTCATCAGATGGAGTCAGATAATGGGTTAAACGATAGTGATGTTCCATAGATTAATTGAATGCAAGATTCATTAATTAAACCTTGTAGTTTAGTAATGTCCCATTCATTGTTAGCCGAAATAACATATGGAACTCTTAGTGAGGTATCAATTCCAGTGGTGTCTCTTATTCCCATAAGAGCAGCAAGACTATCATTAGTGCACTAATTATCTAACCAAAAATTAATGCTTTTTCCATCCTGCAGTTTCCATCGAATATCTTTACGAAATTGCTTTCGGTTTTTTAGCATACACTACAAGGCTCAAGAGTCTAATGGTCTTAGTTTAACTGTGCAAAATTTTCATTAGTGGAGTACTTAGCTGTCATTTGGTCTCCCTGGAGATTTTCTTCATTAAAAAGTTTCCAAGTTAATTTGCTCAAAAGCACTATTAATTGCTTCTGTTTTTCGAAGGCCAAAGCCTCCTGATTTCCTGGGGCTGACAAATTCTATCCCAAGATACCATTGGGAGTCTTTTGATGTTATCAGATTTCTTCTAGAAGAATTCCCTATTAACTTTATCAATTTTCTTACTGGTAGACCTAGGAAGCTGAAAACATTGCATTGTGTGAGCCGGCATGGATGCTAAATTTGTCTGGACTCTACCTGCTTTAGTGATGTTTCTGGCTTTCCAAGTTTAGAGTTTGGCAGTAGTCTTATTGACCAATTCTGAAAAAGTGTCTATATTTAGGCTCGTTCTAAAGACTGGACAACCCAGATACTTACCTAGGTTATTTTGATGTATTGTATTAAATATAGAGCACACTATTCGCCTATCATGCGTAGTCGCATTCTTTGAAAAAGTGATGGACGATTTCTGGAAATTTATGAGTTGCCCCAAATTTTAACAAAAGTTAGTAAGTAAAGTATTAAGTTTCTAGTTGATAAGTGCTTAATGTATACATCATTTTAGGCTATTTTTTCACATTTTTAGGAGAATTATGTGCTTCATGTCATAATTTATACTCCTATTCTTAATTTATGCTTGGCTATGGTTGTTAGATGTGTTTTGCATGATTTTAGGCTTTTTACCCAGTATTTGACCCTTATTGGATGTATTTTAACCTCCACCATGGACACCCATGTACTGCTACGCCCGTTGAGCAAGAAAAGAACAGAAAATCGGCTCCAGTCAAGACCACAATCGGACCGTGGTGGCTGCCACGGGCCGTGGTGAAGGGTGAAACTATTACCTCTTCGTTTCCTTCAGTTGTGTGGCTGAAAACATCCAGATTTTCTATAAAAGCTGTCGTTCAGCAGCAGAGAAGAGCAAGGAATACATAGCATAGTTCAATTCTCTTTTCTCAAATTTTTTCCTTTTAGTTTAGATTCTTAGTTTGGTTATTGTTCCAATGAGAAATCTTGAAAGTGTGTGTTTGATTTTTGAGGCGGTTTGAAGCCCTTGGTTGAAGGCTATCTTAGTCAAGCCATTCCTCTCAGATTTCCCCAAAACATTAGTTAGTTGTTTAATCTTTTATCATGTGTGAGTAGTTTTATTTTGTGTAGGGATTTAGTAGTTCATGAAAGTGTGGTTGGATCATTTTTTTAATCTACAAAATTGTGCTTATTTCATGGTTGGTTTGATTTCATTCTATCAAGTGATTATCATATTGTGAGTAGATTTTTGGCGAAAGTTTGCTTGCACACTTGAAACGATTGAGTGAAAAACTAAAAGGTGAAATTGATTGTTAGATTGCTTGATAAGAACGGACATAACGTCGCTTCGAAAGAAAGATTTGCATGTTAGGAGGACTAGAGAGTAAGATATTTAACTTGGATTAAGACAAATTATTTTGAAAGAACGACTTTTGCTTAGCCTAGGCAAATTTGGTCGATTTCGAAAGAATAGACTAATTTTTAGAGAGATTGCAATTCCTCAAGATTAACCGATTAGAGAAAAGCACATGCTCATCATTTTGATCCAATCAGCTTTCATGGCTACATTAATTCATGGGCATCTTTCCTTAATTGATTTAAAATTAGTGAATTAGAAGTTGTTAAATTGAACCCTTTTGAATTAGAATTTTGTTTAGCATATTTTGATAGACAAAACTCGATAGGTTACATTGGCCCTAAAGAGCGATCTTTTTATCTATACTACCACTACCTGTGCGCTTAGAGCAATGGTCAAGTTTGCCGTTGCCGGGGACCAATTTGTTAACTATTGAATTATTCTTACAAAAGTGACTAAGCAGTTTATTGTCTTTTACTTTTATTTTGTTTTTAATTTCTTGTTCAATTGCACTAGTAGTGTTGGTGATAGTGCTTGTAGAAAATTTTCCCATTTATGCAGAGTCCATTCTTGTACGAACCCGATCCCGAGATTGACAGGACTTTCAGTTTAAGGAGGAAGAAGCAAAGGATTGAAGAACAAAGACGCAAGGCAAGAAGGAATTCAACAAATGTGGCGGGAGGAAAAGGTGACCAAAGAAGGACACTTCGAGATTTCGTTACACCTAGAGTCAAAGGAATTGCCTTAAGCATCACTTGCCCTACTGTTGATGCCAACAATTTCGAGCTCAAACCAGCACTCATCTCCATGGTGCAATAATCCCAGTTTGGAGGAACTGCTTTGGAAAACCCGAATCTACACCTCTCGGCCTTTTTAGAGGGGTGCGACACGTTGAAGCTTAATGGAGTCTCTACTGATGCCATCTGATTGTGCTTATTTCCCTTTTCATTGAGAGATAAAGCAAGGGCTTGGTTACACTCTTTGTCATAGGGATGTATTACCACTTGGGATGAGTTAACAAGAGCCTTCCTCTCTAAGTTTTTCCCTCCGAGCAAAACGGCCAGCTTAAGGAATCAAATTACCAACTTTGCGCAAAAAGATGAAGAGATGCTCTAGGAAGCTTGGGAGCGGTTCAAAGATTTACTGCACTTATGCCCCCATCATGGTCTTCAACGTTGGATGATTATCCAAGCTTTTTATAATGGTGTAACTCAATCTATAAGGTCCACTATTGATGCGGCGGTGGAAGGAGCCTTGATGAACAAAACTGAGGATGAAGCCTTTAACTTAATTGAGGAGATGGCACTTAAAAATTTCCAGTGGTCCACCAAATGCGCTAACCCAAACAGGTTGGAGGTGAGCTTGAAGTTGATGTGCTTACTTTACTTTCTGCTAAAGTAGATGGTATAACTCAAAGATTGGACTGAATAAATGTTAATGCTGTGAATTCTAGTGCCCCTTCCCCTTGTGAAATTTGTGGCTCTATTAAGCATGTGACTTTGAATTGTCAAGTTGGGAGTCCTTTTTCCCAAGACCCTAGTGAAGTTAACTATGTTCAAAACTTCAACCTGAGACTGGCTAATGAGCCTTACTCTAGTACCTACAATTCGGGTTAGAAGAATCACCTGAATTTCTCATGTAGGTCTAATCCAAACCCTTCGAATAATCCCCTAATAAATGCTAGACCTCCTCGTGGTTTCGAAAGATCTCCTTTCCCTTTTGACCTCATTTCCCTTCTCAAGCACCCTAAAAGTCCAATTTAGAAGCGATGATGGAAAGTATGCTTGTGGTATAAAAAAAATAGGATGAGTATATTAAGCAATTAGCCTCAAAGGTTGATGTGTTTACAACTCATAATAGGATGCTGGAAGCCCAAATTGTTCCAAACAGCTAACTTTTCATCTATGCCCCCAGTATACTTCCTACTAAGCCTGAGCTTAATCCTAGGGAGCAATGTAATACAATGATTTTGAGAGGAGGAAAACAACTAGAGGGACCTAAGGAGGCTATCAATGATGAGTCTTTGCAGGATAAGAATGAGCATGTTGAGAATGTCGAGAAGGAGATGTCTTCACCCGCTAAGGAAGTGATTGATGATGTCGTACATAAGCCTGATGAGGTTCCTAAAGACCCTAAGGTCATTTTCCTAAAGCCCTACACCTCACCTTTACCATTTCCTCAAAGGATGGCTAAAGCTAAACTCGATTCGCAATTTAGGAAGTTTTTAGAAGTCCTTAAGAAACTCTATATAAACATTCCGTTTACTGAAGCGCTAACTCAAATGCCTTCATATGCTAAATTTCGGAAAGAAATTCTGTCCAATAAAAGAAATCTTGAACAACATGAAACTGTAGCTTTGATTGAAGAATACAATGTGGTGATCTAAAATAAGCTTCCAGCTAAGCTGAAGGATCCTACTAGTTTTTCAATTCCCTGCCTAATAGGTAATGTGCTTGTAGACCGTGCTTTATGTGATTTAGGGTCAAGCATGAGCTTGATGCCTCTTTCTATGTGTGAAAAATTAGAACTAGGAGAGATAAGATCAACTACTATCTCCTTACAATTAGTGGACCATTCTGTAAAATACCCCGTGGGAATTTTAGAGGATGTTCCAATAAAAGTAAAGGATTTAAATGTACCAATAGACTTTGTGATTCTAGAAATGGAGGAGAATACATGGCCCCCTATAATTCTTAGGAGGCCATTCCTAGCCACCGCAAGGTACCGTATCGATGTGAAAGACGGTACACTATTTTTTGATGTAGGAAACGATCATGTAGAGTCTAATTTACTAAAAGCTGCTCAGTCTCCTTTCATTTCCGATTAGTGTAATAAGATTGATGTGGTTGATGATTTAATATGGGAAATCGTGTCTAACCTTGATTCTAATGATCCACTTGAGCACTTGGTGTTGAACAATAGCACTACTAAGGATGAAAATCCCGAAGTAGTCGATTGTGCTCAACTTCTGAAAGCATCTCCAACAATTTTGGTGTCCCTTGCTAAGGTGGAATCATTACAAGATGAAAATAAGCCCTCGTCTGATGAGGTAAAAGCTCCCGATGTTGAACTGAAACCTCTCCCTTCATCCCTGAGGTATGAATTTCTTAGACCAAAATCTACATACCTAGTGATTGTGAATGCAAGTTTGAATGCATCCCAAATCAACTCTTTGCTTAGAGAACTTAGGAAGCATCGTAAAGCCATAGGATACACCCTTGATGACTTAAAAAGAATTCATCCTTATTTGTGTGTGAATCGAATCATAATGGAAGATGATCATAAGCCTTCAATTAAACACTAAAGAAGATTGAACCCTAGCATGCAAGAGGTGGTAAAAAAGGAAATTTTGAAGTTGCTTAAGGCCGACATTATCTACACTATCTCTAATAGTGCATGGGTAATCCCGATCCATGTTGTACCTAAGAAAGGAAGGATGGCTGTGGTCAAAAATGAGAATAATGAGCTAATCTCTACTAGGACTGTCACAGGCTGGCGTATGTGCATTGATTATCGAAAATTGAATAAAGCCACCCATAAAGATCACTTTCCTCTTCCCATCATTGACCAAATGCTCAAACGATTGGCTAAAAACTTATATTTTTGCTACTTAGATGGATATTCGGGATTCTTTCAAATCCCTATCCATCCTAATGACCAAGAAAAGACTACTTTTACATGTTATTATGGTACATATGCTTATAGAAGAATGCCATCTGGGTTGTGCAATTCCCTTGCCATATTTCAACGTTGTATGATGGCTATTTTTTCAAATTTTGTTGAGGAGATAATGGAAGTCTTTATGGGCAATTTTTCTATGTATGGTGTAACCTATGACCAGTGCTTGAATAACTTATCTAAGGTTTTGCGAAGATGTGAAGATGTGAATTTATTCTTAAATTGGGAGAAACATCATTTTATGGTGCAAGAGGGGTTATCCTTGGTCATTTTGTCCCTAATAAAGGCATTGAAGTTGATAAAGCAAAGGTGGAGGTGATTGAGAAATTGCCACCTCCTTCTTTAAAAAGTGTGAGGAGTTTTCTCGGACAGTTGGTTTTTACCGTCAGCTCATTAAAGATTTTTCAAAAATTACGAAACCTCTCGCCCAATTGCTTATTAAGGACGTGCCTTTTGAGTTTAATGAAGAATGCTTGAGTGCTTTTCCAAGGCTAAAAGAGGCATTAATCATCGCTCCAGTAATGCAACCGCCAGATTGGGAGCTACCCTTTGAAGTAATGTGTGATGCAAGTGATTATGCAGTGGGGACTATTCTAGGCTGACGAAAGGACAATAAGCCATATACCATACCCTATGCAAGTCGTACCCTTGATGGGGCTCGAGTGAATTACGTCATGATTACGAAGGAGTTCTTAGCAGTTGTCTTTGCCTTAGAAGAATTTTGATCCTATTGGATCAATTATAAGGTCATCATTTCACGAATCATTTCACGGATTATGCCGCTTTGAAACATTTAATGAAGAAATCAACTCCAAATCCCGACTCATCCGATGGGCTATCCTTCTTCAAGAGTTTGATTTGGAAATCAAAGATAAGGCCGAGTTGGTAAATATGGTTGCCGATCATCTACCTTGTTTAGGCCGAAGGGCCACCCCTTGTGAAGAACCCCCCGTTGATGACTCTTTCCCCGAAGAGCAGCTATTCGATATATCCCAGCAAGCTACCCCATGGTATACTGATTTGATGTACTTCAAGGTATGCGGAGTGTTACCTCCGGGATTGTCCTACCAACAAAGAAAGAAGTTCTTTGCTGATGCCAAGTACTATGTGTGGGAAGAACCTTTCCTTTACAAGATATGCGGAGATGGGATTTATAGAAGGTGCTTGCCTGAAGATGAGGTCCATAGTGCCTTACACCATTGCCATGGTTCAACCTATGGTGGCTATTATGGACCGGATAAAATGACTGTAAAAAAGCAACTTCTATTGGCCCACACTCTTTAAGGATGTAAGGAAATTTGTCATGACTTGTGATCGATGTTAGCAAACAAGGAACATTTCCAAGAGGTATGAGATGCCTCAAAGTGGCATACTTGAGGTAGAGTTATTTCATGTATGGGGGATTAACTTCATGGGTCCTTTTCCTCCTTCCCATAACAAGCTTTATATCCTTGTGGCAGTTGACTATGTTTCTAAGGGGGGGAAGCCATTACCTCCTTAATAAATGATTCTAAGGTTGTCCTTAAGTTTCTCAAGAAAAATATTTTCACGAGGTTTAGCACGCAAAGAATTCTTCTAAGTGACAATGGCACACACTTTTACAACAAGCCACTTGAGTTACTATTAAAAAAATATAAGATATTTCATAAGATAACTACGCCTTACCATCCCCAAACAAGTAGGCAGGTGGAACTCTCAAATAGAAAATTGAAGAGCATATTAGAAAAAACAATGGACCGGCCCTGTAAAGATTGCTCCTTCAAGCTTGATGATGCTCTTTGGGCATACTGCACTGCTTACAAGACTCCTCTGGGCACCACTCTATACCGGTTCATGTTTGGGAAGTCTTGTCATCTGCTAGTGGAGATGGAACATAAGGCGTATTAAGCTATAAAGACACTTAATTTTGATCTTAAGGTAGTCGGAGAACGGAGATTTTTGCAACTAAGTAAGCTAGATGAGCTAAGGTTGGAAGCCTATAAGAGTTCGCGTCTTTACAAAGAGCGAACTAAGAAGTGGCATGATAAACATATCATGAAGAAGAGGATCGAGAAAGAAGACATGGTCCTATTATTTAACTCCAGATTAAGACTGTTTCCGGCAAAATTGAAGTCTCGATGGTCAGGACCATTTAAGATCACCAAGGTTTAACCCAATGGAGCAGTTGAAATCTGGAGTGAGTCCATCGGTGCGTTCACAGTTAATGGACAATGATTAAAACCACATCTTATGGGATAACCTATTAATAAAGTTAACGTCCATACACTTACTAATTCGGAGCAAGCATAGAAGAAGGGTCAAGCTCTTGGCCTTAAAGAGCGCTTCTTAGGAGGGAACCCAAGCTCTTTTCCATTTTCTTCTTTAGCTTTGATTTTTATTATTTTTGTAGTTTATGAAAAAAAAAAACCATAAATTTTGAAAAAAAAAAGAATTGAAGAGAAAATCCCCCGATGATGATCTTTGTAGATTTGGTAGACTTCTTTGGTGAGGTTTGATCCTTTGATTTCCCCAAATTGTGCATAAATGTTTGAGAATGTGTTTGCGAAAACAAGATCCACGTTTTGATCACATATCAAGTGCAAGTTGATTACCCCATGAGTCTTTACATGAATTTTAGCATGTGTTTGCTAATGAGCTAGTTATGACTTTGGTAGATGTCCCGTGAGGATTTGAGCTTTTAGAGACTATTTATTAATTTAGTCTCATATTTTCTTTTATGTGTGACTCTTCCTTGACATTATTTCTCTAGAACTTACTTTGATTCTCGTTTAAGATCACATTTCGCAAATGTATTTAGGCAATATGATTGAGGTATTTTTCTTTAATATGTTAGACTCAACAGCAAAATAGCCATCTCATTTTTCTTAATTTGAACCTCCTACTATAGCCCATGGCCAAATGCTCATCTTACCCTTAAGCCAAGACTAGAGAAGTGTTTCATTCTTTTGCATCACGTTTGATAGGGCACTAGTAAGGTGGGTTGTTCTCTTTTAGTGGGTTTTGGTTGTTTGGTGAAGGGATGTGAGATCCTGATAAATCCCTTGTCTAATTGTATAAAGTCAAAAGAAGAGTTGGAGTTTAAAGTTCATTATGAATTTCCCTTGGCTAGCTCATTTGAGGGGAAAAAAACAATAAGAAAAAAAACAATACACCAAAAAAAAAGAGAAAAGCAAAAAAAGGAAGAAAGTGTTGGCCTTGTTGGAATTGTAAATTCTTGTGATTTTCAACTCTTTCTCTCTTCAATTGGGGATGTATTTTGTTGATAAATTATAATGGTCTAAGAGGGATGTAGTATGATACACTGCAATCGTTTAGCTCTTCATCTATGACTTCTAGCTCCTCATTTCCAAAAACATTTGTTCCCCTCTTACTTTTACCCATGGCCCCATTATGAACCTTATGAAAGTCCTCATGATTATCTAATATGTTTGCATTTTAGTGATGGCAAATTTGAGAGTCTTATCAAGCTTATGGTAGATCTGAGTCTAAGGAATGAGAATTGAGGGAACCTTCATATACATTTTGAAACACAAGAGTGCGAATGCCACATAACTATAGTGAGGTTCTACCGGCCCAGCTAGCTTCATTTTTTTCATATGTTAAATGACTGTAATTGACAATTTGAGGGGATTGATTCAAGTTTGACATTATGGCCTATCAATTTCATTCTCTAATCTGTTTGCTAATGATTTTTGTATCTTTATTGGGATACCTTTTGATCAGCTTTTCCATTGGAATGTTACTTATATCTATCCTGAGCAGGTTCTATAATTTTTGGTTTTTAGCATTGCTTGAGGACAAACAACAATTTAAGTATGGGAGAGTTTGATAAGTGCTTGATGTCTAAATCATTTTTAGGGCTATTTTTCCACATTTTTAGGAGAATTATGTGCTTTATGTCAAAATTGATACTCATGTTCTCAATTTATACTTGGGTATAGTTGTTAGATGTGTTTTGCAGGATTTTAGGCCTTTTTACCTAGCATTTGCCCCTTTTTAGATGTATTTTGACCTCCCTTATAGATACCTATGTGCTGCTATGCCCGTGGAGCAAGAAAAGAATATAAAATCGGGTCCAGCTAAGACCAAGGTTGGACCTGGTGCCTGCCATGGACCGTGGTGAAGGGTGAAATGGTTGCCTATTCGTTTTCCTTTGGCTGTGTGGCTAAAAACATCTAGATTTTTCTATAAAAGGCATCGTTTAGCAGTAGAGAAGAGCAAAGAATGCATAGCATAGTTCAATTCTCCTTCTCAAATTTATTCTTTTTAGTTTAGATTCTTAGTTTGGTTATTGTTCTAGTGAAAAAGCTTGAGAGTGTGTGTTTGATTTTTGAGGCGGTTTGAAGCCCTTGACTGAAGGCTATCTCAATGAAGCCCTTCCTCTTAGATTTCGCCAAAACATTGGTTAGTTGTTTAATCTTTTATCATGTGTGAACAATCTTATTTCTCCTAGGGATTTAGTAGTTTATGAAAGTGTAGTTAGATCATGTTTTAATCAATAGAATTGTGCTTATTTCATGGTTGGTTGGATTTCGTTCGATCAAGTGATTATCATGTTGTGAGTGGATTTTTGGCCAATGTTTGCTTGCACACTTAAAACAAATGAGTGAAAAACTGAAATGTGACATTTGATTGTTAGACTACTTGATAAGACTTGATATAACATCGTCTCGAAAGAGAGACTTGTATGTTAGGAGGACTAGAGAGTAATCAAAGATATTTAACTTGGATTAAGACAAATTAGTTTAAAAGAACGACTTTTGCTTAGTTTAGGCAAATTTGGTTGATTTCGAAAGAATAGACTAAATTCTTAGAGATATTGCAATTTCTCGAGATTAACCGATTAGAGAAAAGCACATGCTCATCATTTTGATCCAATCAGCTTTCATAACTACATAAATTCCTAGGGATCTTTCCTTCAGTGGTTTAAAATTAATGAAGTAAAAGTTATTAAATCGAACCCTCTTGAATTAGAATTTTACTTAGTATATTTTGATAGACAAAACTCGATAGATTACATTGGTCCCTGAGGAGCGATCTTTTTATCTATACTACGACTACCCGTGCGCTTGTGGCAGCGGTCACTAGCATGATTCAAGATTCATTCAACAACATAGGAGACTATCATCGGCAAATAGGAGGCATGGCAATTTCTTCGCCCTAGGTGCATCTTGAATCCAATCTACTTTTCTTTTTAGTTTATGCTTCCCGTAATGCACGTGTTAGGACTTCAATACATATTAAAAACAGGTATGGCGATAACGGATCTCCTTAGCGTAATTCTCTAGATGGTGCGAGTAATCTAGATACTTCATCGCCAACAATAACTGAATAGGGCACAGTAGAATCCAACTGCTCCATGTTTGATGAAATCCTAACTATTTGTGACCTTCAAACAAAAAGTTCCACTCGAACTAACGTAAGCTTTTTCCATGTCAGGTTTTAATGCAACCTAAGATCTTTTTCCCTTTCATGGAATTAAATTTGTTAATGATTTCATGGGTCAATAGGGTGTTATCATAGATAGACCGATGCAGCACAAAGGCACTTTAAACAGAGTCAAACATTGGGCGCATTCGGGTAACCAAGATTTTAGCCATGATCTTGTATAGGTTATTACATAAACTGATTGGTCAAAAGTGCGCTATCAATGATGGATTTTCTATTTTCGGGATCAATGCTATGAGTGTGTGATTGATTTGCTTTAAGAGCATCCCTTCAAGAGAGAATGATTTAATTGCTTGGCAGATATCTTTTTGAATTATATAACAATAATCCTGAAAAAGAGCTGCACTGAAACCACTGAGCCTGAGGGCTTTAAATTTATCCATCTAAAAAACTACATCTTTGGTTTCATGCTCCTCAATAGGTTTGACTAAATTGACATTGTCTTCTGGGGTTAAGATTTCCAAGAGATCAACTTCAATGGGAGGCGAGTTACCATGCGTTGACCTCATCATGTAGTGAAACCTTGAATAAATAGCTTATGAATTTGAGTAACTTCGTCCACCTAGACTCCACATGAATCTTTCATTTTAACAATAGAAGAACGTGTTTTCTGGCTTTCACTGATTGATGGAAGTAATGGGAATTTCTATCCCTATTAACTAACCATTCCTTTCATGTAATTTTCCCCAAATATTTTTGGTTAAACAGATACATTTTCTCACATTGCTTGATAAGTCTAAAATGCCAATTATTAAGCCTTGCATTATTAGGCTGGGACACTAAATTTTGCTTAGTCGATAGCAATTTGTCACCATTTTTTCAAGCTTTTGCTTAAAATTCCCAAACGTGCCTTTGCCCTAGGATTTTAAGTTTAATTTAATCTTTTTCAATTTGTTTGCAATGTAGTACATCGGCATACCTAAGAAAGACATTTTTCAATTCTTCTTAACTAAATAGTGCGTGTCTTGGTACTAAGTCCAGGAATGTTGATGACTGAAATTTGTGTCCTTCCTAGTAAGGTGAGCTGGATTTGAAATCCATACGAGTAGCTCTGCTGGGGAAGTTTAAAGTGGACCTGAATCCGGTCAGCGGCAAAAAAAGCTAATGTGCACCATCCTTTCTTTCATGAAATTGTTATCCATAGCTGAAGGGTTGAGCTTCAGTATTGAGTGGATACAGTAAAAGATCACCCTTTCTAGACTTTGCTTTCATGAATATTGCTAGATTGACGGCACAATGAAGAATAGGGGAAGGCTAAAATAGTTCGAGAACAGGGGAAGGTAGATTTGACAATAAATTTGACTGAAGTAGACTGGGGTTTCTTCGACTGGAGAACAACAAAAGCATTCGAACGTGATAGAGGAAGCATGAATTGGGGGCAAAAGAGTAGTAGAAGACTAAACAGAAGTAGGATGAGTGAGAATAGTAGGAAGAACCACCAGGATCAAGTGATTTTTTCATTGAAAGGTTTTGGTTTGGGTTGATCTGGGTTGGGAAGAAGTAGGGAGTGGTGGGAAGGAGTCAAGGATTCACAGCTAAGAAAAGGAACCAGGGACCATCTCTTTTGTTTTTCTCTCGCTAGAGGGGGCTCAAAGAAGATGTATTCACATGCCCAAATGAAGCACACTATCTTTCCGCTTCTAATTACCTTTAGTGGTTATTGATACCTTTTCAGTACTATTTTTTTTAGTACGATGAGTTGCAAAAATCGATGTAAGTAGGATTGGAATCAAAGTTTCTAATCACAACTCTAATATATTTTATCAATTAAGCTAATTAATACCCACATTGCTAATTTTTCTTTTGCTTTTTTTTCTTCTCTTGACTTAATAGATATATAGGATCACGCCTACAATGGTATGAATATGCTAATGGAAAATTTTCACTAATGTGAGGAAAAATAATAAATTAATTAAAGCACAGTAAGGAAGAAGAGATAAGGGGCAATGTATTTGACTTGTCCTCCCCTAAAGTAATTTTTAGGTTCTTCATTTCTCTTCTACAACCATCATTCCCACATGTAGTCCTTAAATTCCTAAAATATATCGACATAGTACGGACTGAAGACATGCTTACATACTATGTGCATTCAACAATAAAGATGCTAATTACCTGACCCGTCGAGGGAAAGGTGAAAAAATATTCAACTTCCTAGAAGCTGAGTGTCCAATCCTAAACCGATACAATTTTTCCACCTTTAACACTTAGTCTAGTTGTTAAATAATCGTTAATTTAGGGGTCTTTATGATACCTTCTGCACTTTTTGAAGGGCCTCACAGATGTAGTGGGCAACCCGTCGAACCTCATCCTCCACCAGTTCTAGGGCCCACTCAATCTCAACACTGGCCTTCTTGACATTTTGTTGTAATGAATCACCTTGTTCCTCTTGGTTTGTAGGTCAGCTTTAAGATCATGAAATGTTCTTTCCCTAGGCCTCCTTTGAGTCCTCTTTGGCCTCCTTGTCCTCCTTTAGCTTATTCATCTTCTTAACCAGCTGCCTTACTATCTCTCTAATGGTAGCCTGCTAACTTTCAGCAAGAGCCAGACCTTCATCTTTGCCTCAAAAGGCTCAGCGCCAACCATGTCAATCTCCTCCTGGGCCATGGTGTGCTTCTTAGCAGATCTTACTTCTTTATCGAGGGCATGGTTCTTTCTTGGCTGTAGCTCCTCATTCGTCTTGCTGATCAACATAAGGCCGCATCTTTGCCAGCTTCTTCCTTCTAGAATAGGATGCATAGCTCCTCCAGCTTATAAGACTATTGTGTAACAGCTCGACATTTCCAAAGAATTACTTTTATCAACTATAATATAAATTATCTTGTTTAGGTTGAAGTTTAACAGCCAGGCGCGCAACGTCATGTCACCTAAGGGCTTGTTTGTTTCAACATTTAAAATTAATGGTTAATAGCGATTTGGTGGCATTTACCAATGGTTATAAATAGTAGTAGTGTTTATTAGTGTTTACCAGTGTTTACCAGTGGTTAGGATTAGCCATTAGCAATTAACTGCATTTGGCAATAGCTAGGATAAGTGAGTAGTGATTAATAACATTTAGTAGCATTTTTAGAATTATTTAGCAATGTTCAACAGCAACTCACATTGTTTAGCAATGTTTTGCAGTGGTAGGAGCGTTTTACCACCAATTAATCATGCATTTGTAATTCAAACTATAGAGCAGTAAGAATTGAACAACTTTAATTTATACTGGCATTCATTTCTACATTACTAACAATAACTTAATGGTTTGCATGGTACTCAAATTTAAATGAAACTTTACTTTTCATCGATCACCAAATGATATTAGCTAATGCATTCATTGCTTGTTTGTTATAATCATCAAACAATTGTACATTAAAAGTTACTTAAGAAGCAGTAGACCTATATAAAATTGATACCCCTTTTCTAAGGATCCGGATGAAGTTGTGTAATGGGCAAGTTGAAATAATAATCTGAATCCGACACTCTCTACTCCTTTGAGGCATCCTAGTTTTCAATATTTTCTATGTTTCCTTTACTATTCCAAAAGTTCTTTCCAGTATCATTTGTGTAACGAAGAGTGTCGATAATTGAATTCTTATTTGATCTCATATGGGGGCTTGTGCTTTGTAAATTCTGGTCCATGAGTATGAACATTTAGTTGCTTATAAGGGGCTAAATATCCAATTGTATTTAGATATCCCAAGTCAACCAAATAATATTTTTCTGCATAATTAAAAATGGTTAAATAGCCATTTTCATAAACTGCACAAATATAGCGTAAAGGCATAGAAAAGGATTTGATGTTTACTTTCAAGAGGGTGAGGAAACCGAAATTCAGGATAAAGCAAACTATGTCAAAGTGCTTTTAGATCATGCACGCTCCCTTCTGATCCAGCCTTGATGTAAATGAACATCATATTGAATGGGCACACCATTAACACGTTCCAAGTCTTTTTCCCTTTACAGTACCGAAATGCCTTAGCATATGTGTCGCCAACAATTGTCTCAATGTGCATCCCATCTAATGCTCCAATGCAATCCTCGCTAAAAGTTGACATATTTTAATTAAATGTACTAGTAATAGGATTAGGCACTATGAGTTTGACATATTTATAAAATTTGAAACACATAAATTATATACTTTAAAATACGGCAATTATCTACTCTTGCTACTTTTGCTTAGGTGTTCTGGGGGGACATTATGAAGACTTCGGTGTGGCCTAATTATATCAACAGATAGTTGAACAAGATCTTCTAACATATTTTTATGGTACTCACATATGCCTGAAATCTTTTGCTTCCCAGTGGCTTGCTCCCCTTGCAATATCCACAAGCACCTCTCTGCTTATTCAGCTACTTTATGAATTACTCATCTTTTAGTAAGCGTCTCTCGATCTTCCCCAATTTCACCACACACTAGCATTCGAGTTTAAGGAATCGTTGGCCTCTTTGACAGCTTATGCTTTAACTTGTGAGGAAGAACTATATAAAGGCAAATTTCACAGCCATCCATTCTACGTGAGCACATAAAAGACATTCATGAGTGCATAGCCACAAATAATTCCAACCATTCTAAACAAATGATGAAACCCCAAGTAAACCTTCTCAAATGAAACAAAACACAATAATGTTAATATATTTGGTTGCTAAATTAACCATCAAATAAAAATATGACTACTAGTCCTCCAAAGAACTACAAAAACCAACCATAAGCACATAAAAGACAACCATAAATAAACCAAGCAAACCAAACAAACATACTACTAACCCCTTAATAATGTACTAAACAATCTAAGGAAAAGGTAATCACCGATGCTCAAATGTAGGCAGAGCAATAAAAGAAGAAAGTGGTGCATTTTTCATAAAGTTCAGTTGCTAAATATTCGAAACCTGCTCCGCCAGTTGAAATGGCTACGAAATACTCCATGTCATTTCGCTTCTGAATAAACTCGATTGTTGATAGATAAATCCATCTCCTTCATTGTAGGCTTCTCCTATAGCTCGGACTCTTTTGTTGATCTCCTTAATATGGGAGGGTTTTGTTTTTGTTGAACTTCCTCTAGAAGTTTCTTTGCTTTGAGCACCTCTAGGCAAAGCTTGTTAACATTTAGAGATTCTAGTCCCGTTTTTAAGCTAAAAGTGATGCATTCACTCTTCCACTTCTTCGATGATGTCAGCCTCCTTTTCGGTGGGGGAGGGATTGCCTTGCCTCTAACATGTATTCTTCAGCATTAACCTCATTATGAGTGCCATTGCTATCTTTGACCCGTTCTTGAGTGCCAATGGTGAAGTCCCCCAATCTTGGGTCTACAGTACTATCATCACGATCCATTTCAGGTGTAAAACTAAGAGTGCCAGTTACTTGTTTTCCTCTATAACGAACCTCAACTTGTCTACCTTGCGTATATTCTCATAATGAAGCGTGGAAGAGCAAGGATGACTCTACACATGTCATACATATGGCAAGATAAGTTAGTCAATTTTGCATTTGTAAACAATATTATCAATTATAAATTCTAATGAACTAGGCTTTTTGAATGCTTTCCATGCTTCATTTGCGATTTCATGAAGCTTCATACACTAATGGATCCCAATGCCCATCTCCCTTATAAGTGCTTCATAAGCTTTCAACTTTTTGTTAAGACTATTTGAGTGGTTCTTGAGTTGGGTTTCAGTCCTATCTGGCAGTCAAAATATTGAACTCTTTCCTTATGTCCTTCTGGACAAGTATCTTGTTTTTTAATTTCAATTCATACAACAACCCAACAAGCTTGTCAGATTCGGCATCAGTCCATTTGGTCTTCCCCATTTTTGGTGAAAAAGCTAAGGTCATGAATAACAATAAACCATAAAAAATGCCCAAAAAAGTTCTAAACAATCCAAGGCCCCTATTTTTGGTGTGCCAATTGACAACTTTATTGCCTTGTTAATAATATTAACACCAATAAAGTAACTACTACTACCACTGCTGCTACTGCTGCTGCTACTGCTACTACGACGAATAATAATAATACTTAAGAATCGAATCACTGTCAAAGTCCAAAAAAAGGAACCAAATGAAGTTTTAAAAAAATCACTGCAGATGATTACTATCAATCAGCTTCAGTTTCACACCATAACAGAAAAATTTTAAAGACCAAGTCAAGAAAAAATCTATAAGATAGAGAACTTTCATCCAATTCAAACACAATTTTCTCCATTGTATATCTTGGTGTATACTATTTATGATCAAATGCTAAAATTGAATAGTGAGATTATATCACAATTTTACAATCTTAGTCGTTTATCCAATAATTCCAAATGAATTTTATAATTTGCTAATATATAACTATATCTGAGACATCAAACCATAATATACCAATCTAGTACTTTGCAAGAGTTTCTTTACGAGGCACTACTTAATCAAATTTACATTTTCTTTATGAGTTTTTATTGATATTTTGTCCTTGTCAAGATGAATTTTAATACTATAAACAAGCGCAAGATGAATTTTAATACTATAAACAAGCACTAGAATATAGCGACCCTCATTCTAATTTTACAACTTAATCTTAAGAATCCCTGGCTTTTCTCATGAAGATCTTGAGGCTAGCTCACAAACTTACACCTTATTCTATTAATTAACAAGTCATAAATGAATCGTATTTTGAAGAAACACATCAGTTACAGATTTTCTAGTGGGTCTACAAATATGAGTTTCAATATTTTGAAAATATCCATTTGGTGGAGAATTTCCATACAATTCAAACACAATTTTCTCCCTTATACATCCTAATGTACAATATTCATGACGAAATCCTAAATCAATCCCCTAGGTCCCAAGTAGAACACAGTAAATAAAAAAGAATTAGCATTCAAAGAGTAGATTATTTATCATGGAGAACCAAGGATAGACCTTTTGGGGATCTTTACTTGACTAAATTAATTGACATGCAAAGACTAGAACATCAATCTTGGAAAAGGAATATTAAACGGAACCATTAAAAATAAAGAAAAGCACGGCCCAACAATGCTTATAGAATTAGAAGACAGAGAAAAAAACAGAAGCCCCAAAACATGAAGTGGGGCATGTGAAATATTAAACCACATAGAAAGCAACCGGCGTAAGAAAAGCAACTATGACAACTACACAACTCACATAGACCTTAATTCTCTAAAATTCAGATTTGGGCACATTATAAATCATGATACCCACCTAGGCACTAATAATATAACACCAAACACTCAATCCCTCATATTCACCCTCAATTACAAATAATAGCATGCAATAGTCAGGTTTACGATAATCACTTCAACAGTCAGGTTCATAATGAATCCATTATTGTTGAGTTCGTGAGTATACAACCACAAGAGGGGGGGTGAATTGTGGTGTCTGATTTTCGCGTTGTAAATAACAAACACCCTCACAGAGGTTGTTCTCAAATGACAAACACCCTGATAGCTTGTTTGCACGGGGTGTTCTCAAATATTGCAGATGCGAAAATCACCAAGATAAATGCGGAAAATAAAGCACACACAATTTTCACGTGGAAAACACCTCTAGCCCAACTGAGGTGTGAAAAACCACGACCTACCTCGTATAGGATTTAACCACTTTCACTAACGGGCTTCACACGTGACAAATGTAATACACCTTGTTACAACTTGCAACCACGTAACCTTCTTCCCAAAGACAGGTTACACCACGTCCAACCTTCGCAAGATTAGACACGTCCAAGTCCACACGACTAGGACACACTCACTCACTTTTCTGATCCAAGATCAGGGTTACAAACACCTTACAGGGGGTGCTTCTCACTAAGCAGATGTAAGGTACAATGAAGATCCTATTATGCCAATGGTTTGAAAACTCAAATCAAACACAGCTTGTCACGGTTTTGCTTTTCAGAATGAAGCTCAAGAATTTTAATGTGAAAACCGAGTTTCCTGATTTTTCCAGATTTTTCAGAAAGCTGTGTTGCTTCTCTTTTTCAGTCTGAGTTTTTTCTATCTGCTTCTTGGCTTCTCTATGGGAGAGAAAAGCTGCGGTTTTTAAACACAAGGTCCAACGGTCAAAAACCAAAGAATCAGCTAAGTATGGAAAATGATTTGCAAACAAAATATATTCTCCAACGGCTAATGATGAATTTATCCCAAAATATAAGGGATTTTGTTATCTTAAAAGATAACCCTTATCTTCCCATAGCCGTGAAGAGGTTTAAAGAGATTTTCAGCTTTTACCAAATCCGAAAATATAGTCATAGGAATCTTTTGATTTGGCAAATCTCCCAAACCTATTTTCGCAAATCTCCATAATATTTTCAAGAACTATCCTCTCCAGAAAAATAGCAATTTTGAAATTCAAAGAAAGTATTCTGGAGATCTTGGCCAACCAAAATGAATTTTCAAAAATAATCGGGTATGGCCACTGCAGTTCAGAAACACCCTAGGCACCCTGTTTGCAGGGTTGTTCGCAACTGGTGTTCTGAAGTACTTTAGCGCAAATACCGATTCAAGAGGTGTTTAAAAATGATGTTTTCAATATTGGCATATTAACAAGAGTCTAATTAAATAAAACCTATATACCCAAGACTTCTTGTTTTGAACCAGTCATCTTGTCCGAGATTTGTAAAGCTGCTGTGAACACCAAGGCCACCTTGTTTGCTGGGGTTGTTCTTTGCATTGCTAGAGTTCAGGAACACGCTTTACAATCAACTGTCGAGATGGTGTTCTTGACTTAATATGGAATCACCAAGTAAAACCTGTCTAGAAGACTTGTTCTCACATGTAGCAAACCAGTTAATACAATAAAGATCACAAACACCAGTTAGGCCTGTTTGGAGATCGTGTTCGGAGCAACATTACTTGGACAAATTTTTACACTTGGATTTGTTATCATCAAAACTAAATATAATCAACAAATTCCCCCTTTTTGATGATGACAAACCAAGTGACCATATTGACAAAATTTAAACGCGCTTAACAACGTTTAATGCTGATAGGGATCCTCTAGGTGCTAGGTCATATCTGGGATCCTCTAGGTGCTAGGTCATATCTGTCCATATGATCTTATTCCCCCTTTTGGCATCATTAAAAAGTATAAGCAACAGGAGTAATGCAAGAAAAGCAATATAGAGCATAAGGTGCAAGTAGCATTAATAAAGGGATATTGCATTAAAAACATTACAGTGCCAAAAAACTGAGATGAGAGGAAACAAGAGAACAGCCTAGAGAATCAGGGAGCAGGGGGTGGTTTCGTTTGCAGAGGAGGGATGCTAGGGGCAAGAGTGGAGAGAAGTGCAAGCAAATCTTCATGACGTTTGGCCGAGAGAGCTCGTTCCTCAGCAAGAGCAGCCTTGACAGCTGAGAGCTCATCCTTGAGGCGAGCATTGTCCTCAAGAACAGCCTCAACCTTGACGGAAGGTTGCCCAGAAACAGGTGGTCGAGGTGGTTGACGACCCTGTTTGGAGACTGACCCTTCGCCAACCTCATAGCCACACCCTAGCAGAGTGTCAATCCCAATCTCATCAATGATTTGGGCCGCCACTCTTCGTGTGAGCACTATCCCAAAGTGCTCAAGCACCCTTGTCAACAGAAACCCATAGCCAAGATCATGTGCCCGGGTGGTGTTCGCAATTCGCTCTATGTGGCGAATCATGATTGCAGGGAGGTTTACTGGTTCCTCCCGATCCAGTAGGTCCACCAGACATTGATCGAAGGCATCTGCTGAGTTTCGCCCTTGACCTCGCGGTATTATGTTCTTGATGGTGAACATAAACAGTAGTTGGTGCAGGGAGGTCATTTCACCCTTCTTAACCGAGAGGGGTGTTCTCAGGCCCTGTTTTTGACTAAGGCGTTTGGACACCTCTAAGAGCCTGGCTGTTTCCAGGGCAGTTTTGTCTTCCCTCACATACACAGCAAATCCACGAGAATGGATGCCCAGAATGTCACCAAGGGTGGCTGCATCAAAGGAGAAATGGCACTCATTGACAGCACTTGTCACCACCCCATTTGTGACAGAGCAGTTGGCATAGAACTCAGCCAACTCAGGCACAGAACACCCTTGCTGGGTGTTTGCAAACAACTCAAGCCAGCCTTGGGCTCGAAGCTTGTTCAAGAACACCCCCAGACCCTGTTCCTCGAAAAAGCTTACATTCACTACCTTCCCCCTGACGACATTGCGCTTCAGCAACTGCGCATGTTTGTCAGACATAGGAGAGGGAGTGAACTGCTTTGGGCGTTTAAGGACAGGAACAGAGGTGGTAGTTTCTGGTAGGGGGGCTGTTCTGGGCTTTCGCTTGAGGGGTGTTTTGGCAGGAGAGGGCTTCACAGCAGGTTTATTGGTTGGTTTTGGAGGAGATTGTTCTTCAGAGGACTCGGAAAAACACCGGTGTCCCCTGTTTGAAGGTGGTATTCTCAGAGTCAGAACTCGAGAACCCTTCAGAAGAAGAAGAAATCTCCTCGATGATAGGAGCAGAGGGTTTGGAGGGACGATGAGAGGATTGAAACGCTAGCCTTGCAGATTTTCGAGAGGGCTTAGAGGATTGAGGAGAAGAGGGAGTTTGAGAGGGTTGAGACCTTGGTTGTGGCCTTGTTCTTGGCGTTCTGCTACGCCTAGCCACGATTTTCACCCTCTTCCTTTTCTCTCCAGTTTGAAAGTCTGGAGTGGAGATTTCAGCCTCAGGGAGAGAATTCTTCTCTAGACTCTCCTCTGACGACTCATTCGACTTCCCTTGGAAGTCGACATGCAGATCCTCCACAAACACACCTTCGACAGAGGCAGCCCCTGTTTCTGTCGCGGTGTCAGAGAACAACCCAGAAGAACAGGGCTCAAAATTAAACCCTTCAGGGGTTTCCAAGAATTGTTCTTGAGACCCCGACTTTGTTCCCTCTGACTCAACTAAAATGGGACAAGCAATTGCCCCTACGAGGAACACCAATTCCCTTCCACATTCAAAGGGAATATCATCCATCCCCATTCCCACTGATTTTAGGGACAAGCGATTCAGGAACTTGAAAGGCTTGTAAAGAATTGGGCGAGGGGGAGCAGGGATTGAGGCTGCAAGAACGAGGGCTTTTGATTGAGAAGAGTTGTTGGAAGCCATTGTTGCTAGAAGAGAGAGATTAGGGTTTAAGGTGTTTGCAGGATGTTCGGTTTTTGCTTGAGGGCGAGATGAACGATAGTACTGAGAGCAGGGCATATAAAGAGAGAGAGAGAGAGAGAGCAGCCGAATCTTTGAGAAGATTTCTTGATTTGCAACGGGTAGGAGCATTAACATCTTGTGCCTTGGGAAGGAAAGAAAACACACCGAGCAACCAAGGGGCGTACCTGTTCTCTGTATTATGCCTGTTCTTTGCCGTCTGATCTGATTCGACTGAATGGCATTAAGACGGCTCCAGTACATCCCCTTATGCTGTACTAAGTAGATAACAGACAAAAAAAAATGCATGCAATTCGGGTGTATGCAATCACATCCGTTATTAATAAAATTTGCAAACAGGGGGAGAGAACAGGGTGTAAAGGTTGATCTTACCAAACCCAGTTCATGTTCTAAAAATAGGTATCTCAGGGTGTTCTCACCAACCCTAGTTCCAGTCTATTTCTTTCAAAATGATCTCTAGCGAGTGCCTTAGTGAATATATCAGCAATTTGATTTTCCGTTGAGCAAAAATTCATAGAGATTAAACCCTTTTCAACATTATCTCTCAAGAAATGATGTCGAATGTCAATATGCTTTGTTCTTTTATGTTGACATGGATTTTTGGCAATGTTAATTGCACTTGTGTTATCACAAAAAATAGGAATGCATCCAATGTCAACACAAAAGTCCTTAAGCTGTTGCCTTATCCACAACAGTTGAGCACAACATGAAGCTGCTGCAACATATTCAGCTTCTACTGTGGACATGGCAACTGAATGTTGCTTCTTGGTAGCCCAAGATACCAAACAAGGTCCAAGAAAGTGAGCCATACCTGAGGTACTCTTTCTATCAACTAGGAATCCAGCATAGTCAGCGTCAGCATATCCAACAAAATCAAAATTGCAACCTTTAGGATATCATAAAGCTAAATTGGGTGTATGTTTCAAATACCTTAGTATCCGTTTAACAGCCTTAAGATGAGTTTCCTTAGGGTTAGACTGAAAACGGGCACATAAACCAACACTAAAAACAATATCAGGTCTACTAGCGGTTAGGTATAAGAGTGACCCAATCATACCCCTATAGAGTTTCTCCTCAACTGAGGGACTCCCATCATCCATAACCAACTTGGTTGAAGGAGAAATAGGAGTGTCTATGGGTTTGGCTGACTCCATCCCAAAATGCTTAAGTAACTCCTTGATATACTTTTGCTGATGGATCATGGTGCCGTTTGGAGTTTGCTTGATTTGTAAGCCTAAGAAAAAATTAAGCTCACCCATCATGCTCATCTCAAACTCACTCCTCATCATATTTGAAAATTCATTGCATAAATCATGATGAGTTGCACCAAATATAATATCATCAACATATATTTGGACAATCAAAAAATGTTCCCCCTTAGATTTTAGAAACAAGGTATTGTCTACCTTGCCTCTTCTAAAATCATTTTCAAGTAAAAAACTTGACAACCGTTCATACCAAGCTCTTGGAGCTTGTTTTAAACCATAAAGTGCCTTGTCAAGTTTAAAAACATGATTTGAAAATCACCATTTTCAAAACCAGGGGGTTGTTTGACATACACCTCTTCTTTAAGGTATCCGTTTAGGAATGCACTTTTAACATCCATTTGATATAGCTTGATTTCCATATGAGCTGCAAAGGCTATTAAGATTCGAATAGCCTCAATTCTAGCAACTGGTGCAAAGGTTTCTTCATAGTCGATCCCTTCTTCTTGATTGTATCCTTGTACAACCAGCCGTGCCTTGTTCCTAGTGACTGTTCCTGACTCATCCAGTTTGTTTCGGAACACCCACTTGGTTCCAATGATTGTTCTCTCTGCAGGTTTAGGTACAAGGTGCCATACTTTGTTTCTCTCAAATTGATGAAGCTCTTCTTGCATAGCCGTGATCCAATCTGCATCTGCAAGAGCTTCATTCACACTTTTTGGCTCAATGTTAGAAAGAAAAGCATAGAAAGCACAAAAATTCTTTAGTTTAGATCTAGTTTGCACTCCAGTATTAATATCTGACAAGATTTGATCAAGAGGGTGCGAACTATGGTGCTTCCATGGTCGTGGAGTAAGAGGATCCATAGACCCATGCTCTACTCTAGTCGTAACATAATGCTTACGATCATCTCCCGAGCCTGTTTCTGCACATGTTTGTAAGTCTATTCCTGAAGAACACGGTTCCGAACAGGGTTCAGCGGTGTTTTCCCCTGTTTGGTGTTCACCTTGCCTGCTGTTCTGAGGAACACCTTCAGGAGTTGTTTTCTCCATGGTGTTCTTACCTCGTTTATCTTGGAGCAACACTTCTTTTCGAACAAGACCTAATTCAAGTTCATCTTCCTGTGCATCATTCTCACTCAACACGTTAGATTCATTAAAAAGCACATGCACACTTTCCTCAACACACAAGGTTCTTTTGTTAAAGACTTTGTATGCCTTGCTGTGAGAAGAATAGCCAAGGAATATTGCCTCATCACTCCTAGGGTCAAATTTTCCTAAGGCATCCTTCCCATTATTATGCACAAAACACCTACAACCAAATGTCCTTAGGTGCGTAATATTGGGTTTTCTGCCCTTGAAAAGTTCATAAGGAGTTTTGCTCAAAATGGGTCTGATCATGCATCTATTTATAATGTAACATGAGGTGTTCAATGCTTCTGCCCAGAAATACCTAGGAAGACCACTAGCTATAAGCATTGTTCTGGTCATGTCTTCCAGGGTTCGATTTTTGCGCTCAACCACCCCATTTTGTTGGGGTGTTCTTGGGGCTGAGAAGTTATGATCAACACCATGTTCATTACAATAGTTAATAAAACTTGCATTTTCAAACTCAGTTCCATGATCAGATCTCAAGCTAATTAAAGAGTGTCCTACTCTCTTTTCAACCTTTTTGAGAAAGGCAATAAAATTCTCAAAGGTTTCATCTTTGGATGCCAAAAACAAGGTCCAAGTAAATCGAGAGTAATCATCCACTACAACAAGCACATACTTTTTCCCACCTCTACTGGTTACCCTCATGGGACCACACAAATCAATGTGTAATAATTCTAGAGGTCGAGTAGTGCTTACACATTTTTTCGATTTAAAAGAAGATCTGACTTGTTTGCCTTTTGCACAAGCTTCACATACCTTGTCATCATTAAATTTGATGGAAGGTAGTCCAATAACTAGGTCTTTTAAAACAAGTTTGTTTAACAAGGATAAGCTTGCATGACCTAGTCTCTTGTGCCATAGCATTATATCATCATTTAATGCATTTAAACAAGTCAGATTATTTTGGGGAAGAGTGGAAATACAAACTTTATAAACATTTTGACATCGCTTCCCCCTCAACACAACATCTCCTGTGTCGTCATTCACAACCAAGCAACGTGTTTTTGAAAACAGTACTAGGTTGTTCTTGTCACACAGTTGGGACACACTTAGCAAATTGTGCTTTAACCCATCAACTAAGTGCACATTATCAATTGAGTGGGAGAGAGTTTTACCAATATTACCTATACCGACAATTGTCCTAGACTTGCCGTTTCCAAATGCTACACTCCCACCATTCAGAGCTGTAAGTGAGAGAAAGTTTGATCTTTCACCAGTCATGTGCCGTGAACACCCACTATCAACAAACCACAACTGCCTGTTTCCAAGGGTGTTAGTGGGGTTGTTCGTAAGGTTGTTCTCTCTCACTTCAGCCTGCAAAACAAATCACGGGTTAGTTTTGGGAACCCAGATCCACTTGGGTCCCATTCTTTTAGACATGTAAAGCTCATCTTTTCTAATCCAGATTTGTTTCACATACCTTTCATTCTTTTCATTGGCATGTTTTCTTAAAGGGCAAGTGTATCTATAATGACCCGTTTTGCCACAATGAAAGCAAACAATGTTTTCAGGTAATCCCACATACTTTCTGTGAATTGGGTAGACTGTTCGTTTAGGCTTATACCCAAGTCCCTTTTTGTTTCGACTGTGGTGAGTGTTTAACCAATCAAGGGCTTGTGAGGACTCGTTCCAGCGCTTGGTTGTGGTAAGCTCGTTTTCCAGTTTTTCTATATCAGCATGCAAACCTTTGTTCTCCCTGAGCAAGGACTCAACCATTCCTTCTACCTCAAAGAGTTTTTCCTCCATTCGAGAATAATCTCCTTCTTTTATAAAGAGGTTTTCTTTGAGCAAGTTAATATTCTCATGTAAACCGAGGTTTTCATTTTTAAGAATTTCATTTTCAAGTTCTAGGTCACGAACTTCTCTTTTTAGATCAGCACAAGTGTCTATCAAATTATATAGAAGTTCTTCTAAAGTAGCTTTGTTAAGACCATGTACCTTGCTCTTGAGATCTGAGAGGCTGATTGTTGATTCATCATCTGAATCTGAATCACTTTGTGCCATAAGTGCTACGACCCCTTCTTCAGCTTCAGATTCTCCTTCATCCTCAGAGGAATCTCCCCAAGCAGCCAGCATAGCTTTCGAGAATCGCTTGCCCAGATTGTTTACAGGGTGTTTTCGAACCTGTTTTCGAGGGTGTTCGGGCGTCTGATCTTCTCGAAGCAGAGGGCAATTTTTGACTAAGTGATCTGGTTTGCCGCACTTGAAACACCCTGTGAGCTGTTCTTTGGAGGTGTTTCTGGACTTGCTGAAGTCTTTTCTTTTGTTGTTTTCCTTGACCTTTTTGAAGAATTTCTTGAATTTTCTGGACATTAGGGCCATTTCTTCATCTTCAAGGTCAGAGTCAGTGTCCTCATGTGCTTTCAAGGCAAGCCCACGATCCTTCTTTTGCTCCTCTCTTTGCTGTGAGTTCTTTCGGAGTTCATAGGTCTGGAGATTACCAATCAACTCGTCGAGGGTGATCTTGTTCATGTGTTTAGCCTCTTGGATGGCTGTTACTTTGGCCTCCCACGTGCGAGGTAAAATTCTGAGGATTTTCCTCACCAACTCTTCAGTGGTGAAAGATCTTCCCAGGGATTTTAACTCGTTCGTGATGTGGGTGAACCGTGTATACATGTCCATCACAGTTTCATGATCACCCATATCAAACAACTCATATTGTCGCATAAGTAGCTCAATTCTAGATTGTTTAACTTGACTCGTACCTTCATGAGCAACTTGCAGAGCATTCCAGATAGCTTGGGCTGATTCACACTCAGAGATGCGAGTGTATTCATCGGGTCCTAGGCCAAAATATAGAAGCTTTTTGCCCTTGGCATTTTTCTCCATTTTCTTGTAGTCCTCGGCATCAAACTCTATGGATTCCTTGGGAACCTTCTTACCATCTTCAAGCACCTTGGTGGGAACAAGGGGCCCGTTCTTGATGAGCATCCATAATTCATAATCTTCTGCCTGAATATAGTTCTCCATCCTATTCTTCCACCAACTATAATGTTGGCCGTTGAAATAGGGTGGACGAGTAATGGATTGCCCTTCAAGAATTCCTTGTGGGGTACTCATCTTCAGAATCTCTCAAGGTGTTAACCTTTTGTAAGAGAACCTGCTCTGATACCACTTGTTGAGTTCGTGAGTATACAACCACAAGAGGGGGGGTGAATTGTGGTGTCTGATTTTCGCGTTGTAAATAACAAACACCCTCACAGAGGTTGTTCTCAAATGACAAACACCCTGATAGCTTGTTTGCACGGGGTGTTCTCAAATATTGCAGATGCGAAAATCACCAAGATAAATGCGGAAAATAAAGCACACACAATTTTTACGTGGAAAACACCTCTAGCCCAACTGAGGTGTGAAAAACCACGACCTACCTCGTGTAGGATTTAACCACTTTCACTAACGGGCTTCACACGTTACAAATGTAACACACCTTGTTACAACTTGCAACCACGTAACCTTCTTCCCAAAGACAGGTTACACCACGTCCAACCTTCGCAAGATTAGACACGTCCAAGTCCACACGACTAGGACACACTCACTCACTTTTCTGATCCAAGATCAGGGTTACAAACACCTTACAGGGGGTGCTTCTCACTAAGCAGATGTAAGGTACAATGAAGATCCTATTATGCCAATGGTTTGAAAACTCAAATCAAACACAGCTTGTCACGGTTTTGCTTTTCAGAATGAAGCTCAAGAATTTTAATGTGAAAACCGAGTTTCCTGATTTTTTCCAGATTTTTCAGAAAGCTGTGTTGCTTCTCTTTTTCAGTCTGAGTTTTTTTCTATCTGCTTCTTGGCTTGTCTATGGGAGAGAAAAGCTGCGGTTTTTAAACACAAGGTCCAACGGTCAAAAACCAAAGAATCAGCTAAGTATGGAAAATGATTTGCAAACAAAATATATTCTCCAACGGCTAATGATGAATTTATCCCAAAATATAAGGGATTTTGTTATCTTAAAAGATAACCCTTATCTTCCCATAGCCGTGAAGAGGTTTAAAGAGATTTTCAGCTTTTACCAAATCCGAAAATATAGTCATAGGAATCTTTTGATTTGGCAAATCTCCCAAACCTATTTTCGCAAATCTCCATAATATTTTCAAGAACTATCCTCTCCAGAAAAATAGCAATTTTGAAATTCAAAGAAAGTATTCTGGAGATCTTGGCCAACCAAAATGAATTTTCAAAAATAATCGGGTATGGCCACTGCAGTTCAGAAACACCCTAGGCACCCTGTTTGCAGGGTTGTTCGCAACTGGTGTTCTGAAGTACTTTAGCGCAAATACCAATTCAAGAGGTGTTTAAAATGATGTTTTCAATATTGGCATATTAACAAGAGTCTAATTAAATAAAACCTATATACCCAAGACTTCTTGTTTTGAACCAGTCATCTTGTCCGAGATTTGTAGAGCTGCTGTGAACACTAAGGCCACCTTGTTTGCTGGGGTTGTTCTTTGCATTGCTAGAGTTCAGGAACACGCTTTACAATCAACTGTCGAGATGGTGTTCGTGACTTAATATGGAATCACCAAGTAAAACCTGTCTAGAAGATTTGTTCTCACATGTAGCAAATTAGTTAATATAATAAAGATCACAAACACCAGTTAGGCCTATTTGGAGATCGTGTTCGGAGCAACATTACTTGGACAAATTTTTACACTTGGATTTGTTATCATCAAAACTAAATATAATCAATAATTATGTCATCAGGAAAGTGTTGAAGTCACTGACAATCGCTATTTATGATGGGTGAGTGGCGAGAGATGAAACAGTGGTGGGTGAGAGTCGAGTTAAAAAGAGGGGCTAGGGCTTTACCCCAGTGGAAAATGCAGGAAAAGTGAATTTACTCCGGGGAGGAGTGATTTCATTTTTATCAACAAAAAGAAACTTAATTACCTTGGCTGAAAAAAATGGGGTGAACTTCATAAAACTTATCCCTACTGCCATGGGAGGGAGGGGACCAGGGTTCAATCTGTTAGCTTCTGGTGCATTTTTTTCCTTTGGGCTAATTTGTGTCAAATTATATTTCTTGAGAGTGAGTGAATATGTATCAACTCTTCTTTTTTATTGCTGGGAGGTGAAGAGAGTCATCTTATTTATTTATTATTTTTTAACTAATGGTGAATTATCTTTATTTTTGGGTGAATCATATTACAAAAATGATTACAAACTTCATATGGATTGGATAAAAGTGTCAAAAGCAGCAATATCAGTTGTAAAGGTGGCCTAAATTAGTATGTACATAAAAACTCAAAGACTACAATGATCGATAACTAAACTTTTTGTTTAGCAGCGTTTAGGATTAACGGTTAGCTTTTACTAGCGTGTATTAGCAGTTGGGAATACAATAGCATTTACGAGTAGTTAGCATTTAATAGGATTTACCAATGTTTGCTAGCGGTTAACAATGTTTACTAGCGGTCAGGATTAATGGTTAGCAATTGGAAGTGTTTAGCAGTGGTTGAAAGTGGTTAGCGGTTACTAAACACTTTCTAGAGCTAAAACAAACAGGCCATAAGTGGTGACATGTGGCTTATACTATAAAAAATAATATTGGCTATAATAAGGGAAGAGTAAAAAATGAATTAATAATAAAATTTCATTACGATTGGATAGTTTGATAGAGCCATTACTGTAAGCTGTGGATTATATGAATAACTAACACTATAAATAGTGAGCCTATATATTCTAAGTGTGATCTCTCACCACAATTGAAACCCTTTTCCAGTGAACCTGAAAACAAAAACTGAAAAAAGTAAGTCAAATGGGCCGAGTAAAACATGATATCATATAGTAGAATAATTTATTACACGCTTAAATTCATTTTCTTTAGCAAATCGAGTAAAACAATTGCTACTTATATTATCTTATGGTTACACATTTAAATTCATTTAACAATAATAGATTGGATCTCCATTATGATCATTTAATTTATATGCACATACTTGGGGTGACCGGGAAGCAAAATCTTCATTGACCAGAGTACACTAGAACATTGGGAGGTCCACGATTAATGTGGCAAAATAATTAAAATAATTATTTCATATTTTACTTGATTAGACATCATTATCAATGATACAATATCACACATAAGGGCATAACCATCATATTATACCTTACATACTGATTTGAACTAGATGATAATCTAGATTATCTTGAGATCAAGTATTGATGTCAAAGGGTTCCTAACCATATATGAGTAAATAGTCTATCAACCAATTCTTAATCACACAACCAAAGTTGTACTAACAATGGTATCAACACTAGCTTAGGTAGGGATATTCAAAAGGAATGATGCTGTGAGATGGTATGAAGTGAAGATGATCCCTAGGAGTATTTATAGGGAGTCTTGGATGTTAGAGTAAGCCCCTTCCTTATGGCACACAAATTTTTAGGCGGGGGCTATAGATGGATGAATATATTTTGATTAACGTCAATATTTCCAAGATAATTATTGGAATCAACTATTTGCTTAGTCAACAATAAATACATTATGTTGGTATTCTAAGAAGGCTCAATGACCCATGTTATCCACGCCCTTCCTTCGACCAGCAATTGCATGCACTAATTATAAATTACTTCTTTACCAAATCAACAAGGCCAAATGTCATCATGATGTAGCCTATACATGTAAGTTAAATGTAGCAGTAGGAACACCAATGAGAACAACAGTAATAATAATAATAATAATAATCCTCTATTTGGTTAATGCATCATGTACGTTCCATACGCATGTAAGGCCAGCCCAAAAGTACCAAGTTTGACTTGTCTTAAATGTGCACTTGATAGGGATTTATTTATCAAAATAACAATATTGACAACACATATATGTTGCCATCAATACTAGTAATGATATTAAAAGAGTTGGATATGTACTTATAATTTCAACCCATAATATTTTGAACCAACTGTATAAACTATAAAATTACCAATAAATGATCATGTAAAGTCTTTGGAAGTGTTTGACTCGCTAATATAGAGCTAGGTGCTCTATTATATAGAAGTAAAATTACAATGATTTTACATCATAGTCCTTGTCCTCTATTACACCCCCTCAATATGTACAGGAGGAGAATGAATAGATAGATTGGACTTTAAAAAGGAAAACTGACTAGAAGACAAACCTTTGATAAAAATATCAACTAACGGTAACTTCATAGGAACATAACGCACTACAACGTTACCTACGGCAAGACGCTCACAAACAAAGTGGTAATCCACAACAATGTGTTTGGACCAATCATGATGACTAGGATTGGAGGTAAGATATGTGGCACTGATGTTGTCACACATCACACAAGTCGATGTAGGAAGCATTATCCTAATGTCAGCGAGCAGTTTCTGAATCCATATAGTTTCGGCAACTATGTAGGTGACAACTCGATACTCAACTTAGAAGATGATTTAGAAACCGTAGGTTGCTTCTTAGAGCACCAAAGTATAAGATTGGGTTCAAAAACACTACATAACCTGTAGTGGAACAACATATGTTTTTGTAGCTAGCCCAATCAGCATAAGAATCGACAACAATCAAAGACAAAGAAGCAGTGGGTCAAATGTGTATCTCGTTAGCTAAAGTGCCTTATAGGTACTTGAAAATGCACTTCACAATAGAAAGATAGGCAGTATGGGGGGGGCATGTATAAATTAAAAAACTACATGAACTGCATATGCAATGTCAAGACGAGTCATGGTCAAGTATTACAATGCACCTCCAATGCTTCGGCACTTTGTGGGATTTGTAAGTAACTCACCGTCTAAGAGAGTGAAGGCGATCTTAGTAACAATAGGAGTGTAAACAGGTTTGCATGTATGAAGAGGATATTTGAGAAGAAGGTCGGAGATGTGTTTCTGCTGAGACAACAATAATCTTGATAAGGCACGGGTAACCTGCACTCTTAAAAAATAGTGAAGATCTTCTAAATCTTTTCTAACAAATTGCTTAGAAAGAGCAGAGATAAAAGAGAAGATGATAAGGGTTTGGAATCCTCAAATGCCCACGATCAAAGGCAACGAGGAAAATAGTGACAGCAAAGGATACTTCTTTTAGATTCAATCTCAAACAATCAATAAGATTGTGAGTTTTATCCCAATGTGAGATCCAAAAGATCACCAAGTTCCTCTGTTAAAGGCCCATAGCCACCCAAGAAAAACTCTGAAGGAAAGACTCAAAACTTTTTACCAAATTTTGCTCCTAAAAGCTCTTAGCCACAAAAGATGAATTTTAAAGAAAAGACCCTACTTACCACTCGTAGTTCAAGAGATAAAGAAGTAGAGATTTTAGTGAGAGAAAATGGCCTTTTGTCTTTCCATTTATAATTCAACTCAAGCTAAGTTTACATGGAGGTATTGGGGTCTATAAATATCCAAAATAAGGGCGAGGGGATTAGCTATTACAATAGTAAGGCAAGTGTACCAATAGGGTGATTATACATTATCTTAGGAAAATAAATTAAATTACTAAGGTAATTAAAACAAAGGTGAATTGTATTTTCCAAGATTCTTCCCCTTCCTTCTAGGAGGCTTCTAGAAGGCTCTGCACCTCCAATGGGGGTCCCGTCACTTGGAACATCTTCCTTGGAATATGTAGAATCACTCCAAGTTGATTAATCCCAAAGACAGTTACTGTGCCTTCCTCAATTAATGCCAAATTTCAGACTGCTCTAACTGAAATTCTGTGTACACTCCAAACATTTGGACCATTTCTCCTAATATTGAAAATTTTAGCTCATGGGGCTAAAATAGACATCTTAGGAAATCATCAATACTTGGGCTTGCTTCATTCGGGCTTCGTTAGGTAGGATATTAACTTGACCTAAATTTAGCAAGTTTTTCGATAAAAACAAGCTCTGTATGAGTTGGGGTTTTTTTTATCACTTCAGAAATTAAAATACAACTTAACAAGGATGTTATTGCGTGATCCTAGATATAACTCCATAAGCTTCCTAAAGAAGTGTAGATTGCCCCAATTAGACATTGATATAGCATGAAAAGTGAAGTTGAAACCAAGTGATATGCTGGAGCGGTTACCAACTTGAGCAAGGAAAGTTGACTTGGGCTTTGGTTTGGATGAGGGAATAGCCAAGAGTTAACCTGGGGCTTGGTATGCATCACTTGGGCCTCATAAACTAGATGTAATATAATAAACAATTTATTTGATCCTAAACTCATTTATTGTAAAGTTGCAAACCAAAACTACCCTTGATGCTTTATGCATCAAACTCCCATTCTTTGAAAAGATTTGCGCTCAAGTCATTGTGATTAAAATCCAAGGATACCAATCTTGACAACTTGTTATCCCCCTTGGGAAATCTTATTATGCTAAGAGTACTACCGTTCTTAAGCACATAGGAGTTGTTGAAGCCTCTAGGAATTACTCTAATGGGATGAACAATCCTTCCAACATTCATGAGACTATTGAAAGTCTCAATATAATCATCACAACTTAAACCTAGCGAGATTTCCTTATCATTCACAAGCTTCACTTGTGGAGACTTACTTTTAAGGGCAAAGGAGTTAAATGATCTTTACTAACAAGGGTGAGAGTTTCATATTTGTCTTAGAAGTACAAATGATTTCTTCATGGAGCTTCAATTTTTATGGGGTTTGAGGTTGAGGGGAATTTAGGAGATTGGGATTGAGACAGAAAGTTTGGACTTCGAAGTTGTGTCTCTCATGAAAAATAATCTTAGGGCCAAATTTCAATGATCTCCCAAAAAATAGATATTAAGCATGTATGAGAAACACATTATAGATAGCCTTATTGCTCAATTTACTCATTGAAAATGAAAGTAGAGCTTCTTTAGTGATATTCATCTTAATTTCTAAATTGGGACAGTGGAGAGCATAAGAGTGAGATTAAGGGACAATAGGTAGTACAACCTCTAAGTTTGGCTTTAATTCAACTTCTTTCTCTTCAAGATCCAAAAGGACCTCATTTTCTTACTTGGCCTCTTCTTGACCCATGCTAGGCTCCTCTTTCTTTTCAACTTGAACTTTAGCCTCTGTAGTTCCTTCAAAGGAAGGAACTAGTGTAGAATCCATTTGAGTAGGAGCTTTAAGGGAGCTCTTATCCTTGGCCAAGCTTTCTCCATCTCTTTTCTCATCAAAAACTAATGTAAGCTCATCTCCTTGTTAGAGCTTGATCGCTTCGTGAGCAACAATAGCTCTTTCCTTCTTAAGTTCTTCATCAAGGAGTAGATTTTAAAAGAATCTCACACCCTATGTATGATTTAAGCCAACTCCAAGTCTTGATTCTAGGCTTGCCTTAACGAGTTCTCTCCCTCCTAAGACATTTGAACTAATATTGGGCATAACCTTTGCGTTTTTGAGTAGCTATCACGAAGCTCTCTCCACCCGAGCATCCTTTAGCTTTAAAATAATCTTAAAGTGTTTGAACTGATCTCAAATAGATGGTAGGATCCAAACTAATACCATTAAAATAAGAAGGATCCTTCATAGCCTTTTTTATATGAGCCATTTTCTTGCTAAGCTTCTTTACTTGAGCTTGAAGCTCAACAATGGCCCTACCCATCTCATAGGCTTGCTCAAGAGGAATGCTCTTGTAGTGAGAAACATCTCCCTCACTGACCATGGTAGTGATTGTAAGATGAAAAGACGAGAAAGGGATGGAAATAGGGGTATCACAGGTCATGGGGGATACCACAGAAGAAAAAGGGGAACAAAACAGAGGACCACAGGGGAATATGGGCTGCCACGGTCTGTAGGCCTCCTCACCATGGGCCAACCATGGTGGTGTCTGTCCGAATAGTTTTTCGGGTTGACTTTTTATGGAGTTTTTGGGTCATGTGTGGTTTAGGAGTTATGGTTGGGCTATTTGAAGGTTCTTTGGGGGTAATGAGGGTTGACTAAGGTGGGTGAACGAAGAAAATTTTGAAGAGCAAAAGCATGGATTTTTGGGGTGAAATTGAAAAGGTAGAAATGTGTTTGAATTAATAATGAAGCTTTTCATTCAATAACGACCCAAAAGAAGCTCTACCTCTGATGCTAACTTAATTAGGGTTTGGAATCCTCAAACTCCCAAGAACAAAGATAACAAGGAAAATAATCACACCAAAGGATGCTTCTTTTGCATAATCTCAAACGATCGATAGGATTGGAGTTTTGTCCCAAGGTAAGACCCTAAAGAAAGATAAAACACTTCCTACCAAGTTCTTCTCTTAAAGGCTCATAGCCACCCATGAAGAACTCCAAAGGAAAGATTTAAAACTTTCCATCAAATCCCTCTCCTAAAGGCTCTTAGCCACCAAAGAAGGATTCTAAATGAAAGACTCCACTTACTACTCTTAATTAAAGAGATAAAGGTGTGGAGATTTTAGTGAGAGAAAATGGTTATACGCCTTTCCATTCATAAGTCAACTCAAGCTAAGTTTACGTAGAGGTATTACGGTATATAAACACCCAAAATAGGGGAAATTAGCTGTTATAGTATTGGGACAAGTGTACCAATAGGGTTATTACAAATTATCTTAGGAAAATAAATTAAATTACTAAGATAATTACTACTAATGTGAGCTGTATTTTTTCAGGATTCTTTCTCCCCTTTTAGGAGGTTTCTAGAAGGCTCTACAGCTCCAATGGGGGTTCTGCTACTTGCTAAATTCTGCTACTTGCTAAATCTTACTTGGTATGTATAGAATCATCCCATGCTAATTAATCTCAATGATGACAGCTGTAACCTTCTCAATTAAGACCAAATACCAGATTGTTCCAAAACTAGAATTTTGTGCACATTCTACACATTTTAGCTATTTCTTCCAATATTGAGATCCAGTGCCTAATTTTAGCTTATGGGATAAAATAGACATCTTAGGAAATTGCCAAAAATTAGGCTTGCTTCATTTGGGCTTCGTTAGGTATGATATTAACTTGATCTAAATTCAGTAAGTTTTTCGATAAAGCCCAGTACTGTATGAGTTGGGGTTTTACCACTTTAAGGAATCAAAGTGTAATCTAACTCAAGATTGTTTTGCATGATCCTAAAGTTAACTCCCTAAGCTTTCCAGATAGCGTAAAGCCCCAATTGGACATCGATAGAGTGGTGAGAAGCTAAGTCAAAACCGACTGATATGCTGGAATAGTGACTAACTTGAGCAAGGAAAGTTGATTTAGGCTTTGGTGTGGATAAGGGTGCAGCCAAGAGTTGGATTGGGGCTCAGTATGCATCACTTGGGCCTCGTAAATAGATGAAATAGAATAAGCAAATAATTTCGTCTTAAACTCATTTATTGCAAAGTTGCAAACAAAACCTGCCCTTGATGCTTTATGCATTAAAAGAGAAGAGACATGGAGCTGTTAGTTAAGATAACATCGTTAACATATAGTAGTAGAATAAGAATATGATAGGTGTGATGAAAAGCAAACATGGATGGATTCGATAGGCAATAGGAAAAACCATGTGTGAGAAAAAAAAATACCAAAGCAATGAAACCATGCACAAGGGGCTTGTTTTAAGCCGTAGACAGGCTTTTTGAGAAGACACACATGAGAGGGAAGTGAGGATAAGTAAAAACAGGTGGTTGTCACATGTAAACTTTTTCAATAAGAAGGCTAAGAAGAAACGCATTCTTAAAGTCAAGTTGACAAATAGGACATTGATTGGTGATAACAATAGGTAAAACAAGACGAATAGTGGCGGGGAGAATAACAGGAGCAAAATTGTCATGGTGTTAGGGAAGTTTCAATATTTATAAACCCCAAGTGTAAGGTGCATCGTTGAGTACACGGAGTGTCATCTGTAGAGAGTTGTGTTTTCAATTACCGGAGCAAACTAAAGCGTCTCAACCTAGGCAAAATAAAAGGGGGGATAAAAAATAGGACTAATGTAACACCCCCATCCCCTACGCCGAAAGCGTTATGTTTTCATAACTTCTAACGCAAATTTTTGGGGCGAAACGGCCAGAGTTTTCCCTAAAATTGACCGTTTCCAGGCTAAAAACCTTAAAATAAGTCCTTATAATCAACAAAAGCGCAAAACATTAAAAGAAACTCAACAGCCACACGCCAGAGTTCATAACTCAACGACCCACCCGCTCAGAGTACACCAAAAGAGTAGTTCATTAATAAGGAATAAATGAAAGATACAACTCAACGGTTTACACAATCGGAGTATTGGGGTTTACGTCCCAAAACATAACTAACTTTAAAAGAGAAGACATCTAACTGTTTAGATGGTTGGCTCATATGGCCATACAGAGCGACTCATAAACAATATGCATTACATGAACTTAGAATACCTGTTTACAAACATTTACAACTAAGAATACTTTACATGACTTCATTAAGAACATAAGTAGGCATATATGACTCTTTTTCAATCAAGGGCAAACTTTAACTCCGCATAAAAGGCTTGACTTTCACCTGTCACAAAGAAAACCTGGGGAAAAGAGGAAAGTGTAGTGGGATGAGCAACCACACGCTCAGTGAGTGTCCCTCGACCCCTTAAAACCAAAACTGTTGTAGGCAACAATATCTTTACTAATCATGTGTCATGTATCCATACTTTACTATCATATTAGGTATTCATAAAATTCTTATGGAAGCATTACTAACCATAAACTTTACTTTAAGCACTCAAACACATTTCTAGGTCTTTAAATGACCAAACTTCTTTGCTAACGGGAAGTCAAACACTTAAACAAGTCACGAGGCTAAGCACAAAGACTTTCTTTTTATAACACAACTTCTTAGCATTCTATTCCAACTATGCATCACCCTATTCACATAATGTGCACATGAGGTTATCTCTTTTTATATTCATACTTTTCTGGGCATTTCATCCATATGAGGTGCATAAGGCATACATATTTCAAGTTTCAATCAAATCTCATTTATAGGGTATGGATGAAATATGCTCATAAGACTTTCTTTTCATATTCGTATCTTACTTAGTATCTCATTCACGAGCTATGCTTAGAGCATGCACATGTCATGCACAGAAAGCTTTCTTTCTTTTCACTAAAAGCATTTCATTTAGCCTCTTGAGGCTCATAAAAACTCTTCTCTTAGCTTTTTGAGGCTCATATTCTTTTGAAGAATCTCTTTCATCTTGGTCTCTTAATGACCTTAAAAACCTTCTTTCTGAAATACTTAAAAAGGCGAAACGCCAACTGCTTTTCTTACTTATTAAAAACTTACTCATAGCATATAAACATCTTATTGTGTTGGCTAAGTGAGATTATAACTCACAACTTACGTTATCCCCAGGGTTTACGTACTTAACTTTTGGCCAAAACGCATCTTAGTAGAGCAACTCTAACCTCGATACTGTCCTCTGCGGGGCAACAGCTCATACCAGGATAATCATATCCTGAGCCCAGTTTCTCTCAAGGTTTTCTTACACGTCACACATCATAACTTATTTGGGGAACAACTCACACCAAGATAATTCATATCTTGAGTTCAATTCCTAGGAACAGCTCACACCAAGATACCTCATATTTTGAGTCCAGTTCCTAACTTGTCTTTAGGAGCAAACAACTCATGTCAAGATAATTCATATCTTGCGTCCAGTTTCCAGGAACAGCTCACACCAAGATACCTCGTATCTTAAGTCCAGTTCCTAACTTACTTATCTCAGGGGGAAACAGCTCACGCCCTTTTGCGTCCAGTTTCCGCCCTCTAGCCAACTTCTCAGCATAATTTTAGTCTTTAAGGACATATTTCATTTCTTTGTTTCAAATGCTTACTTGTTGAAAACTCGCTTTTAAAACAAAATGACCGTAATCTTTCTAAATGCTTATAGGTCACTTCGTTTTTAGTTTAAAAACTTCTTATAAACGTACCAACTCGTAAAACAACTTTACTTTTAACTTTAAAAGCTTTTTATAAACGTAATAGGTTTACTGATTCGTAAAACGACTTCATTTCTAACTCAAAAGCTTTCGAAATCATGAAAACATACATTTAGCAATCCTTCTTAAACATGTCAGAATTTCGAAAACTATTCACTTAATGGCACGTAGCACATTGAGGGAAAAATAAGGGTTCACATGTATCACATTCAAGCACTTCGTAATCAATTCAGCATAATGAGCCACACATGGCCTTGCAATCCACACGATTGCGGCTAATTCACAACCCAAGCTCCCTCCTCACAAGTACCGTACCACAAGAACCTCGAACCACTCATAGTTCTTCCTCAAACTATCCAACTATCATCTTGGTTTTGAATTTATTAATCATAACATATTATCATACTAATTTATGAAAAGGTAAGGTTTAGGTACTTACCAGGGCAAGCAGCACCACTCGACGGTACGTTACAGCAAGCATACGTACGCATACATACCATCACATCCACATATTAAAACCATAGCTCTTTACTTAGCAATTCAAACATGATAAGACTCTAAGCATTTTCAAGCATGATTGGGCTGTAAGCATTTTCAACCATGATTGGGCTCTAAGCATTTGTAATTTACTTCGGAGTTAGTAAGTCATGATGGGATAGTTAACCATATAGACGATCGTAGATTGACTAAACATTTGTATACATTAATTTTAATCACGTACGATGTACTTCGAAGTTCATACTCAGGCATGAATTAATTGTATAGATTCGAATCAAAGCTAAACATACATACTTTACTTCGAATCAAAACTTCCAGCTTGATTTAACTAAATTGATTCGAGTCGAAACTAAATATATATAACTTAGTTTGAATTAAAATCTCAGGCATACATTAACTAAATTAATTTGATTCGAAGCTAAACGTACATAATTCGTTTCGAATTAAGAACTTAGGCATAAATTAGCTACATGCGTTCAAATTAACGCTAAACGTACATAATTCGTTTCGAATTAAGAACTTAGGTATAAATTAACTACATGCATTCGAATTAACGCTAAACTTATATAATTCGTTGCGAATTAAAAACTTAGGCTTGAATTAACTATATTGATTTGAATTGAAGCTAAGCATATATAATTCACTTCGAATTACAAATCTTAGGTATAAACTAACCAAATGAATCGAACCTAAACATGTATAGCTCATTTCTTGACATTTCTAATGAATTTAGCGAAATCGAACATCACATGCAACATCAATCTGCTGAAAAACATTTCCAAAAATAGTAATAGCTTAGGAGGCGAGAAACACCCGCCTGAAATTGCTTAATTTTCCACTTAATTGGCAGCAACTCACGCTCTAATCCCCCTGAACTCGAACCCCAGCTCAGCTACTTACTAAATCCGAAACCCTGGCTTCGACTGAGTGGCGATTGTGGTTGATTTGGGGCAGAATTCGACTCCCAATTTATAGAGGAGGTCGTTTGGGGTGTGGGCTACCGGATTCCGGCACATGGGTGGCCGGTTTTCGCGTGGTGGACGCGTGTTTTTGGGTTGTTTGGCTGTGAGAAGTGGAGGGCGACGGGGTGGTGGCGTTCGGCGGTGGTTGTCGTGGCTGAGGGGACCAGGCACCCCTTTCTCTCGCCGGCAACAGGTGGTGGTCGGCGGTGACGCCAGGCGGCCACCGGTGGCCCCAGAGAGAGAGAGAGAGAGAGGGGGAGGGAGAGAGCAAGCTTTGGGGGAGAGAGAAAGCGAGCGGATAGAGAGAGAGAAAGAGGGGTGTCGGGGGTCTCGGGCCTTCGTCACCCGGTTCCCCCCTTTTTCTAATTTCCTTTTTTTTGGCTCAATTAACACGATTCAGCTAGGTTCTGGTCCAATACTCGTTAACGGATAGGCTAAGCTCCAGTTGAAACGACCTATAACTAACATTTCAACTTAAACTTTAGGGATTGACTGAGTAAAATGAAAAACGATTTTATAAAAACTCGGGTTAACATTGATTAAATAAATTTGTAAATATCTAACGTCAATAATAACATAAATCATATAGTCGTTCTTTTTAATGAAATTAATCGTTAAAAACTCACACAATTGACTCAATACTCATATCGAAAAATAATTCAAATGCAGATTTGTAAATTCAGCAACTAAAACAGTTAGTAGTAGTAGACTGAAGGTGTGGCCCTTACACTCTTTCCCCCTTAAAAGAATTTCATCCTCGAAATTCTAAATCGAAGCTCAGTCTTTCCTAGAACGCATGCACACAACTAGGATTTAAGCAGTAGGCTTTCAAAAGGTTTTATTTTGCATACACTACTTCTTTAAATCGAAAGAAAATGGCTTATGGTATCCAGTCTCCTCCTCGCCAATCCTCTTCAAGCGCCTACTCACTATATTTAGGCACCAAGGGCAAATCGCATTGAAGAGGGGCAAATGAGTTGGCATGGAAAACCATATTAAGCTTATTTTAAAAAGGAACACAGACTTTAAATCCTATATCTGAGCAACAAGTCTGGAAAACCACATCATTTCAAACATATCTACATTTACGCGTCGATACAAATTAGCATCTAAAAGCTTTCCCTGTGTGGAGACTTTTAACGGAACAAATCAAGGTCGTCCTAAGACGGTTAACTAAGTTAAGATCATTCACCAGCATACAAAATCGAAGCATTTCAAAACTGAGTTACTTAGCCAGGGAGTTTTTATTTTATAGCAAGGTAATGGATACATCACACAACATCACTTAACGTCACATACGAAACAAACATCCTTATATCATGAGAATCTACAAGTAAGATAACATGCTTATGCCTATAACTCTGCCCGTTTACAACCTTATTAAAGGATCACAAGTGTATATCACGACATAACTCTTTTAAATTGGATGATATATTTTAATTATCCCTAATTGCAACCATACTCCACACTTCAATGATCAAGTGATGCAGTAAGGATTTCGATACGACCACAAGTATACCAAGCACATCATTGAGTCTCATAAGGTACCTAGACAATCCCATATTCACGCGTTCACACGAGTATAGGTCTCTAAGTTCGTGAAGTACTAGCACTCATAATTGTAACATGGTAACATGCAAATGGGAGGACTCTATAACATCAATGGTAGTATTCATAACAACTAACAAAAATGCAATGCTAAGGTTCGCCATGAAGTTCACCAATTTACATGTGGCACTCTCAATCATGTCATCCCATGTCATACTGATTAACCAAGCCATCAAACATTTTATGTACAATCATTCGTAAACCTTGAAGTCATGCATCTAAGTATGATCATGGGTATGCTAGCATGCGATATGTTTAAACATAGAATGCGCAAGGCAAGCAAGTGCGAATGCAACTCCTATGGTCATAAGATTTCTAGCTAAGTGGATGAATAAATAACGACTTTAAAAAAACATAAGAATAGGGGCACTTCAGTTCCTATAACAATTAGGCAATTCCCTTACCCCATCCTGTCGATGAACTCAAGTAGTCCATCTAACTCAATCATATGCATAATCACACTGAAGGATGTACTAACAGTAGGAAATCTAATTACTTGGCTCTTCAATAACATAACTTATCAAGCATTTCTGCAAAACAAGTCTAAGTAATTATATAAGCCCTTTCGAGCTTAGTATTACACATAATGTCACAACTGCTGTATCAACCACATTCGCCTTAGTAAGAGGCATACAATTTCAAAGTGTGTGTCAGGCTCTCTCTACCTTGTTCTTCCTAGGTGCATTGGGCTTTGATATAGCAAGGACACTATCAATTTCACATAGGACATCAAGAACATTGTACAGGTGATAATAAGCATTGCGCTAGACGGTGAGGGTAATTTTTATGCAATAGTCAAGAGAAATGCACTACTATTGCTTAATTTCTATCCAAACATATCGAAATCTCATTTAATTTCTTTAAACAACTCAAAATTCACATATGGGGGGTATCACCTAGTGAGATTCTTAGTCATAGAAAGCTACCTCTAATCACTTGCAAACAAATCATCGTTAACACATCCGGCAATGCATACACCTTGGCATGTGGACACTCAAAAATCATTTGATTACACACAAAAAGTTACGCTCGTATGGCTAAATCCAAGCATTATTGCAAAGCAAATGCGAGTCTTCGGTTGCAACAATAAGACTCAACCAAACAATTAAAAAGATCTTTAATGCGAAAGCAAAACCTTAGCTTACTAATCAGGAAGACTTTAACTTTCAAAGTCTATAGGCTTTCAAAAGGAAATAGTTTAATTGCTTCTATCTCTTTCTCTACCAACCTTTGAATACGTCTACTCACTCCATTATGGGGCTCGAGGAGTAAATCGTACTTCAGGGGCAAAAACGAGCTTAAAGAAAGATTTTTCAATCGTTCGAGTTTAAATCGACGTGCTTGAACTATTGATCGTCTCATCAGAACGCACGAAGAAAACATTTATCATTCAAAACATCACTTAGCTCACACAAGAACACGGAAGTGAATTGGGTTCACATCCTAACACACGGCTTACATTTTATTCGATCGGTTTACCCGGATCACATAAAAGTCAATCAATGAAGTCAATCAATGAAGTCAGTTAGCACATTAGGAACATATTGCACCAATGAAGTACTCACAACGTCACTTGAAGGTGTGGGGAGAGCTATTTGACTCCTATACTAACGCATAACTCACCACTTTTACTCAATCGACCTTCTCGAGCTATACAAAAGCCACAAATGGCCATACTATAAGGCACACGTGCACACAAAGTAGGCATGTGTCACATAACCACAAGGTGTTCCTAGGCGGCTATATGACATGCAAGACTCAGGTCGCGGCCTATGGTCGCAGGACCTTTGCTCTGATACTATCAATTGTAACAGCCCCAGCCCCTACACCGAAAGGTTACGTTTTCTTAACTTCTTACGCAAATTTCTGGGGCAAAACGGGCAGAGTTTCCTCTAAAAACTGACTGTTTCCTAGCTAAAACCCTTACAATAAGTCCCTGTAATCAACGGAAGTGCAAAACATTAAAAGAAACTCAATGGCCACATGCCGAAGTTCATAACTCGATGAGCCACCCGCTTAAAGTACACCAAACAGAGTAGTTCATTAATAAGAAATAAATGAAAGATACAACTCAACGGTTCACACAACCGGAGTACATTCCAAAACATAACTAACTTTAAAAGAGAAGACATCTAACTATTTAGATGGCTGGCTCATACGGCCATACAGAGCGACTCATAAACAATATGCATTACATGAACTTAGAATACTTGTTTACAAACATTTACAGCTAAGAACACTTTATATGACATCATTAAAAACATAAGTAGGCACATATGACTCTTTTTCAATCAAGGACAAACTTCAACTCCGCATAAGAGGCTTGACTTTCACCTGTCACAAAGAAAACCTAGGAAAAAGGGGAAAGAGTAGTGGGATGAGCAACCACATGCTGAGTGAGTGTCCCCCGACCCCTTAAAACCAAAACCGTTGCAGGCAATAATATCTTTACTAATCATGTATCATGTATCCATACTTTACTATCATATTAGGCATTCATAAAATTCTTATGTAAGCATTACTAACCATAAACCTTACTTTAAGCACTCAAACACATTTCTAGGTCTCTAAATGACCAAACTTCTTTACTAATGGGAAGTCAAACACTTAAACAAGTCATGAGGCTAAGCACAAAGACTTTCTTTTCATAACACAACTTCTTAGCATTCTATTCCAACTATGCATGAAACCCTATTCACATGATGTGCACATAAGGCTATCTCTTTTTATATTCATACTTTTCTGGGCATTTCATCCATATGAGGTGCATAAGGCATATATATTTCAAGTTTCAATCAAATCTCATTCATAGGGTATGGATGAAATATGCTCATAAGACTTTTTTGTCATATTCGTATCTTGCTTAGTATCTCATTCATGAGCTATGCTTAGAACATGCACATGTCATGCACAGAAAGCTTTCTTTCTTTTTACTGAAAACATTTCACTTAGCCTCTTGAGGCGATAAAAACTCTTCTCTTAGCTTTTTGAGACTCATATTCTTTTGAAAAATCTCTTTCATCTTGGTCTCTTAATGACCCTTAAAAACCTTCTTTCTGAAATACTTAAAAAGGTGAAACACCAATTGCTTTTCTTACTTATTACAAACTTACTCATAGCATATAAACATCTTATTGTGCTGGCTAAGTGAGATTATAACTCACAACTTACGTTATTCCCGGGGTATACGTACTTAACTTTTGGCCAAAACGCGTCTTAGTAGAGCAACTCTAACCTCGATACTGTCCTCTGTGGGGCAACAGCTCATACCAGGATAATCATATCCTGAGTCTAGTTCCCCTCAAGGTTTTCTTATGCGTCACACATCATAACTTACCTGGAGAACAGCTCACACCAAGATAATTCATATCTTGAGTCCAATTGCCAGGAACAGCTCACACCAAGATACCTCGTATCTTGAGTCCAGTTCCTAACTTGTCTTTAGGGGGAAATAGTTCACGCCAAGATAATTCATATCTTGGGTCCAATTTCCAGGAACAGCTCACACCAAGATACCTTGTATCTTGAGTCCAGTTCCTAACTTACTTATCTCAGGGGAAAACAGCTCACGCCCTTTTGCGTCCAGTTTCCGCCCTCTGGCCAACTTCTCAGCACATTTTTAGTCTTTAAGGACATATTTCATTTCTCTGTTTCAAATGCTTACTTGTTGAAAACTTGCTTTTTAAACAAAACGACCATAATCTTTCTAAATGCTTATAGGTCACTTTGTTTTTAATTTAAAAACTTCTTATAAACGTACTAACTTGTAAAACAACTTTACTTTTAAATTTAAAAGCTTCCTATAAACGTAATACGTTTACTGATTCGTAAAATGACTTCATTTCTAACTTAAAAGCTTTCGAAATCATGAAAACATACATTCAGCAATTCTTCTTAAACATGTCAGAATTTCGAAAACTGCTCACTTAACGGCACGTAGCACATTGAGGGAAAAGTGGAGGTTCACATGTATCACATTCAAGCACTTCGTAATCAATTCAGCACAATGAGCCACACAAGGCCTTGCAATCCACACGATTGCGGTTAATTCACAACCCAGGCTCCCTCCTCACAAGCACCGTACCACAAGAACCTCGAACCACTCATAGTTCTTCCTCAAACCATCCAACTACCATCGTAGTTTTCAATTTATTAATCATAACATATTATCATATTAATTTATGAAAAGGTAAGGTTTAGGTACTTACCTGGGCAAGCAGTACCACTCGGCGGTGCGTTACAGCAAGCATACGTACGCATACATACCATCACATCCACATATTAAAACCATATCTCTTTACTTAGCAATTCAAACATGATAAGGCTCTAAGCATTTTCAAGCATGATTGGGCTGTAAGCATTTTCAACCATGATTGGGCTCCAAGCATTTATAATTTACTTCGGAGTTAGTAAGTCATTATGGGATAGTTAAGCATATAGACGATCGTAGATTGACTAAATATTTATATACATTAATTTTAAACACATACGATGGACTTCGAAATTCATACTCAGGCATGAATTAATTGTATAGATTCGAATCAAAGCTAAACATACATACTTTACTTCGAATCAAAACTTCCAACTTGATTTAACTAAATTGATTCGAGTCGAAACTAAACATATATAACTTAGTTCGAATTAAAATCTCAGGCATACATTAACTAAATTAATTCGATTCGAAGCTAAACATATATAATTCGTTTCGAATTAAGAACTTAGGCATAAATTAGCTACATGCACTCGAATTAACGTTAAACGTATATAATTCGTTTTGAATTAAGAACTTAGGTATAAATTAACTACATGCATTCGAATTAACGCTAAACTTATATAATTCGTTTTGAATTAAAAACTTAGGCATGAATTAGCTATATTGATTCGAATCGAAGCTAAGCATATATAATTCACTTCGAATTACAAATCTCAGGTATAAACTAACCAAATGAATCGAACCTAAACATGTACAGCTCATTTCTTGACATTTCTAATGAATTTAGCGAAATCGAACATCACATGCAACATCAATCTGTTGAAAAATATTTCCAAAAATAGTAATAGCTTAGGAGGCGAGAAACACCCGCCTGAAATTGCTTAATTTTCCACTTAATTGGCAGCAACTCACGCTCTAATCCCCCTGAACTCGAACCCCAGCTCAGCTACTTACTAAATCTGAAACCCTGGCTTCGACTGAGTGGCGATTGTGGTTGATTTGGGGCAGAATTCGACTCCCAATTTATAGAGGAGGTCATTTGGGGTGTGGGCTGCCGGATTCCGGCAAGTGGGTGGCCGGTTTCCGGGTGGTGGACGCGTGTTTTTGGGTTGTTTGCCGTGAGAAGTGGAGGGCGACGGGGTGGTGGTGTTCGGCAGTGGTTGTCGTGGCTGAGGGGACCAGGCACCCCTTTCTCTCGCCGGTGACAGGTGGTGGTCGACGGTGATGCCAGACGGCCACCGGTGGCCCCAGAGAGAGAGAGAGAGAATGAGCAAGCTTTGGGGGGGAGAGAGAGCGAGCGAGTAGAGAGAGAGAGAGAGGGGTGTCGGGGGTCTCGGGCCTCCGGTACCTGATTTCCCCCCTTTTCCTAATTTCCTTTTTTTTGGGCTCAATTCCCGATTCGGCTAGGTTCTAGTCCCATACACGTTAACGGCTAGGCTAAACTCCAGTTGAAACGACCTACAGCTAACATTTCAACTTAAACTTTAGGGATTGACTGAGTAAAATGAAAAACGATTTTAAAAAAACTCAGGTTAGCATCGATTGAATGAATTTATAAATAAGTAACGTCAATAATAACATAAATCATATAGTCGTTCTTTTTAATGAAATTAATCGTTAGAAACTCACACAATTGACTCAATACTCTTATAGAAAAATAATTCAAACGCAGATTTATAAATTCAGCAAACTAAAACAGTTAGTAGTAGTAGACTGAAGGTGCGACCGTTACAGCTAAACCACTAAAACAAACAAAAGACTTCGATTATGACTAAACATGAGATAAACCAACTAATAAAATTAAACCCTAACCTTCCCAAGTTATACTAGGATTCAGGTTTGATCGGTTGCACCATCAAAGCTCACCTAAGCCCTTTCTCAAGGGTCGAAGGCTAGTTTAATGGTTCTAACCACCTATTTTCATGGAAGTAGCCCAATTAAACTACAAAAGTAGCAACCCTAGATCTAACTAGGACCTAGACTATTTTCATGTCCAAATGCTAGTCATTCTCTCTACCCGCACTAAACATTTGACTCACCTTTCAGCACAAGTCAATTGTCCTAAAAAAATCTCTTTCAAGCATTTCATCGAACACTTGGTGGGCATGGGAGAAAACCCTAAATTCTAGCATAAACAAGTTAGGTCAAGGCCTAAACAAGAATCAATTGGCCATCTCAAGAACAAATCACAACCAGAGATCAAAGCTTTAATTCACAAACAATCATTGAAACCAAAGCAAAACAATAACCTATTAAACTGGCAAACAAACTAAAAAGCATGAAATTTAAAAGAGAGAGAGACGAAGAACTTAGCATTAAATCTTGTAATCGATCTGTCTTCTACAAATTATACACAAAACTAACCTAATCTATTCCCTGTAAAGGGGTTTGTGGAGGTTAAGAATCAACCCTAATTGGCCCTCTAAAGAATTCAGCAAAAAGGCCTCTCCTGAGAAAGACAGAAGAGCTGCTTATAAAGGCCGAAAAACCGCTCAACACCACATGCTCGAGGGACGCATGGTTGTGCGCCACGTACGGCTATGAGGCATGGCCGTGCGTGCAGCCATGCTACTCGTCCGCAGCTCTGACCTTCATTGCAAGGCTGTACCTACCTGTTGCACGATCGTGCCTTCTTCCACGCATCTTCCGTTAGATCCCGGGCTTCGCAAGACCTCTATTCTTCCTTGAAATCGCTCCTAAGGTCTTCCTTCCTATTAAAACCCGAGGATTTCTCCTGAAAGTAAGACGAAACACGTTATAAGCACGATATGACTTGAATAAATGAATCTGACCCTTGCTTATCTGAAGTTAACATGAAAATACCGAGAAAAATGGGTCAAATAGGGGCTAAAATGAGGTCAAACATAGGTGCAACAAATACCCCATGCCTACCTTTTGCTCGTCCTTGAGCAAAACGAAATTAAAACTAAACTAAACAACTAATTCACTTTCGTAGGAATCACGGTTGCATTTAGCATACGCAATAAGCCCTTTAAACCCCTTGGTTCCTAAGTGGATGAGTCAGGTTTCGCGAGAGTTTGCAGGAGATATACCCACAAAATCTTAAAAAAGAAAAATAAAAGGAGAAAAAAATAGAAAATCTTTTTGAGTTTACAAACAAAAAACAAATGTATACAAGAGAGAAAGCTGTACAAGTTCTAGCCAACCACATTACCCTTGTAATAAAGATATTACACATCAAGGCTCTCTATTCCCATGGATGACATTAAAGTACTAACTTTTCACTCCACTGTACGTCAAAACCTTGAATCTATCCCAGTGTGCAAGAGCATCATCATCCTAGGACTTAGTCTTACCGTGATCAAACTCAATCCCACTTGACTGACACAAACTACATTATTGATTGATTAGCACAGAAAGCAAGCTTTTTCAGTAGCAGTATTGCCGCAAGAGATAACGCCTAGTAGCGGTATTGCCTCAAAGGGTAACGCCCAGGAGCGCATGCCTCAAAAGGATACTTGTCATCCTAGATTTTCATTTTTTTTCTTTTCTTTTTGTTTGTTTTTTTTCCTTTTTTTTTTCTTTTTTTGAAAAGTAAGCAAAGACTAAAGTAATTGTGTACAAGATAAGTGGGAGAGCCAATCGTGGAAGACTAAGACCCTAAAATAATGATGATGGTATAGATAAGGATTGGATTACACATCGATAATGAACAATTGGGGTTAGAATTAGGGCCTAGAATGACACACTAAGGACGCAGATCTATCATGCACATCCCGCTTATATACAAGCTAATAGTCAAAGTACAAGGAATTTAAGTTGATCAGAATAGTACGAAGCTTTCCCAAAGCCAGTAAGAAAAACAATACAAAAGCCCAAAAATTTCACAAAAATATGCACAAAAGGGTATATGACTTCCCACCCCTGCACCTAAATCTCACAATGTCCTCATTAGGAGCCGCGGAGTCACTACTACCACAAAAACACACAAAAACAAACAAAACAAAATCACACACATAAGAGACACAAACCAAAACACACAAAAAAGAAAACAAAGTAAAAAAGGTGATCATAGCCACCAGCTGGCTCAATAATATCCCAAATTTCACCTCAATATTGATCACCAATAAAAACACAACCTAATATCCATAACTAAACAAAAAGAAAAAGAAAAAAATAAAAAGAAGGAAGAAGAGTGCGAACGATTATACCAGGTCGGGCACCGAATGTACCCAAACTATGCCACAGGGGGTTAAGAAGCATCAGCTACTCCTTGTCTCTTGAGACTCAAGCTTCCAGCTCAGATGTAGTCAAAGCTCACAGAAGCTTATCATGTGCCTATGCATGCATCTCATAATTATGTGAGTAAGACAGCACTAATAGAGATGGAGCAAACAAAGTTAGTGGCCTCTTAAACAAAGTTAATGGCATAGAAAAATCAAAAGTACGAGCAAAGAAGCTACTCCACATGATTTTCCTGGGCACGTCCTCTAGGTATGTACAATATGGATCACATAAAGGAGGAGGCCCTTTAATGTCACCTAAGCACTCATGAAATGCATGCAAGGGAGAGGGAATGGTAGGGAGGAAGGGGGATGAAATGGGCGTCGAGTCAAGTAGCTCGGTACAAATGGAGTCAATAAGTCCCATGCTAGGAGTAGCTCTACTCATCTCAACATCATCACTAAACTCCTCAAAAGGAGCCTTCTTAAGATGTGGCTCAACCAATGTAAGCCCTCTTAACCAAGAAAGTGAGACATCCTCTATAGATATACATCACCCCGAGAAGTCTAGCCCATCTGTAACCCCATGCACTGAGCTAAAGGAAGGGGAGAAGCAAGTAAGATCGAGTCACTAACACTAGTGTCCAGAGGTGTGCTAGAAAAGGATGGAACAACAAATGACAAGGAGGACAAGGAAGGGTCAAACGCTTCCCTTACGTCGGTCAAAGGTGTATCATCAACAACATTAGACTCTAGGGGAAGGGAAGACTCACAATCATCATAGAGACTAGCCTAAAGTCCAGGACAAGGTAAACTATGGTTGGTCTCATGCAATAAACCACAATCTCTCATCCTACTAACAAAATGCTTATGTTGCTCATTCATTGTCCCTATCATGGCATCAAGTCTAGCATAACATTCATCGAAAACATTATAATAAGGGCAAGAATTCGCATCATGGTCAAAACATTGACAATAAGAGCACATAAGAGGAGAATAAGTGTGCAAATCATAGGAAATAGGGGAAGGGCACACAAAAGACTCACTAGCAATCTCATGGTGCCATTGATACCAAGCTAAATGCTCAAGCAAGAAATAGTGATAAAAGGGGTGGCACGGTCATGCTCTATGGCACAGGTAGGTCGTCCCAAATCTCTGGAATAGAAATAGGAATGCAATAAAAGGGCATTGCTGTGTTGGGTGGCATGGGTGGTCGTGCCAAATTTCTAAGTTAAAATTCCAAAGTGCAAGATTTCGGCACGGGTGTGCCAAGCAGCACAGCTTACACAGGGTAGCAGTGCAAATTTATGTTTTGATGTTTTTGATAGTTTTTGGCTTTTGTTGTAAATTTTAGGGTTGTGTTTGAGTTAAGGATTGTGCTTGAGCTATTTTAGGGTTCTTTGTGGACTAAATAGACTGAGAGAGGGAGAACTAAAGGCAAAAATAGTATAAAAAAGAGTGGAATATAAGCAAATCAAACACAAACGTTGATGGGTTTGATGCTTACCAAGATGAAGGAACTTTTTAATCTAATACAAGTGAACAATGGTGAAATCAATTGATCAAATAAAGGTATGAACCCCTTGATGATGAGCCCCAAAGGTTGATGAAGATCAATCTCCCCTAAGATAACCCAAAAGAGAGAAAAACTCCCCAAAATCTTCTAGTGATTGAATCAGACTTGAGAACAATTAAACAAAAGAGATAAATCAATCCACTCTTTAATTCTCTAAAGCCAAGGCACTAAGGATTAAATTAAAGGGATGAACTCATCTTCACCACCCTCCTTAAAGAGATAAAGGAATTTGAGATTCTGAGAAAGTACTAAGCATCAAATTCTTATATCATTAATCCAACTCATAGAAATATTACAAGGATCAAGCAAATAAATAGAAGAATACCCCCTCCCTCAAGTCATGCAATAACCAATGGATGACAAGGAAATTAACCAATTAAGTCCTAACTAGTGGTGCAATTTTAAAGGGGGTTTCTAGAATATAAGCTGAGCTGGAATTGGCTGCACTAGTGCTAGATTGGATGAGTAATCCACTACCTCAATTAGGTAAGTCACGGGGAGATTTTCCTGTGGGTATCTTCTAGATGTGCCCACTAGCTGTCCAAGATATATTAGCCCTCAATTCATCGATTTGCTAAGCCAATTAACCACTTAACAAAGAATGTGCAATTCCTAACCTTGCACTGACCCTTGTTGGATTTTCACCCTGTATCTTCCTCAATACTTGGAATTTGGAGACATTCTATAGCTTGATTAAGACTAGACATTGGGGGATATCCTTGCATATATAATTTGCCCATATTGCACCCCATTTACCCTTCTGAAATCGAGCCAGAATTGAGACAAGGTGTTCTAGCCAGAAACTAAAAATGAGCTAATGAAGTGATTTTGGAGAATAAAATAGCCAACCATCGTTTCTAAGCTTACTTGGATCTCCTTAAGGGTCCTAAGTCAACATTGACATAGGGGGATCTAGTCCTTGACCCAAAGTTAACACTAAGCCTACTTGGTTCAATACCCTTTCTTGGGGGAGTAGGTCCAATCTTGAAAAATGAAGCTGATAAGGCACAAGCATGTAGTTGTGCCATTGAACGTCTGAAGTGTCAACTTCATAAGGACTTGGTCATGCTACTAGCTTATATTCTATCCAAGTTTACTTTGTAAATCAAGATTTGGAAATTTATTTAAACTAAAATTACACAAGAAGATCTATGCAATAAATTATCTTGGAATTACGATAAACAAGGGAATCAATCACTTCAAGTAAGATCAAGTACCTTTTCTTGGTTGGATAATTTCAAAATTGATAACCAAGCCCCCTTTTGAGGTGGAGTGAAGTAATTAGCTCTAATCAGTCACCGCTTCGTAAGAGTTCTCAATCGGTCTATATTCATTTAGCATGTAATTATCAAATTAATGGTTTCTTAATTGGTGCGACTTTTTTAAGACTTCATATAATAAAGTAAACTCTTAGGGTATATCAGATTTCTTTTTAATTCCTTACCCAATATCCAAAAATGTAAGAAGATGATCAAGTTTTTTGCAAGATAATAAGCATCTAAGACAAAATAAACAGCGTAACAAGTACAAAGCACTTTCAGATCAATGCAAGTATGGAAATATGACTATTCTTATAACTAGTCTAAGATCAAGTCTAACTGATCCAATAAAATAAGCCCACCAATTAAAATTATTTACAAAACATGCAAATCGATGAGAAGAGACAATAAAAGGGGAAATAAGTGCTCAGTTTCCGGCATTCTTGAATCCATCAATGCAGCTGCGATTCGATCTCCTCACAAATGTCTATTTTCTACTTGCTCCTTCTCTTAGCAATGTAAGATGACACTAATCTACAATGGTGGAATGCACTGTGGTTACTTGATCATAAAAATGTGGCTTTCATTACGAAACAACCAAACAACTCCGTCAAAATGCAACATAAATCAAACAATGATGCCAATATGGGCAAAGACAAGCCATCTTAAGTAATGCCACACGACATAGGCCATATCATCTAACATAGGCAACCAATGTTGACTACTGCTCTATCGGTTTTACTATGCTTTTTTTCCTTATTCATCCTCATCCTTCTACATTATATTTCCAACCATCGTTTGATTGTGTAGCCTTCATTTTGACCTCTTTTTTCTTCCATCTTTGATCAATAGAACCTCAAAACCATCATTCGACCAAGGCACCATGAGTTTATATGATCACTATCCAATGCTTAAACCTCTATTTGTCCCAAGGAAACACTAGACTCCAATGACATGAGCTAGGGGAGATGCATCTAGGATCTATATCTCTTTTCACAGGCAAAATGAGGAACATCACAAGACAGGATGAACATACAATGACAACCCCACATGGTGCCCACACAATTCCGAAATGAAGACTAGGTGAAAAGCGTTCAAATGTTTTGAAGACAACAATTATCAAATATCAAATAATCACTCCCAACAGATTCATGATATAGCTTGTCAAGCATGCATACATGAAGAAATAGAACTTGATGAACCCTTAGAACCACAATATAGCATAGCGTGGAACAACCCCACTCATATATATATATATATTATATATATATATATATATTATATATTATATATATATATATATATGTATGTATGTATGTATGTATTATATATAGTATATATACATATATATATATGTATGTGTGTATATATATGTATATCTATATATATATATATATTATATATATATATATATATAGTATATACACACATATATATACATATATATGTGTATATGTATAATGTAGTAACTTATATATGTGTTATATACTGCATGTATGTTGTATCTATTATATATATGTACACACACACACACACACACAGATATAATATATGATATTATAATATATATATATACACACACAATACATACATACATACATACATATATAATAATAATATATATATTATATATATATATATATAATATATATATATGTATATGTGTATATGTATAATATGTATATATGCAATATATATTTATATATATATATATAATAGATATACATATATATAATATATAAATCTACATACATACATCATATATATATATATATATATATATATATATATATATATATATATATATTTATAATGTAAATTTTCACTCAAAACGCGATCCAGTGATCGAAACTATCATAAGCTTGCTAAGAGTCTGATTCTCCTCCTCTAGAATGCAATATACATATGACACTCAAGATGACTTCACATGGATAGTAATGGGCTTAAGGTTTAGGGTGGAAGGTGGACAAATGATTTAGGAAGATGTAGTGCTAAAACCTCAAGTTTAATAAACAACAAATCTACTTGTTCACTCGTTACCATAATGATCCATCCTGTACACATTTTACCCAATTCACAGAACCTTGCTTCCTTTGTTTTAACCCTTTTCACTTTTTTTTTGGGTTAAGATTCTTTTTCAAAAAAAAAAAAAAGAGTAGCAGGCTCATTAAGGCCAAGGAATAACTGTCATCACAAATTTAACTCATAATCCCCAACAAGATAACTCACAACAAGAAGGGAACATTAAAATACACAACATCGTTATCCCTTCTTGAACCTAACTCACAAAAAACGCCATCATAAAACACTAGACCTCCACCAACTACCCCTTTAACAATTGAACAAATCACTACATGTACTTGACTTAGTTATGGGAAATGTGTTTGAGTAAGGGATAAGATGAATGGGCACAACAAAGATGGTCGAAAGGTTCAATGAGGCTAACATAGGGGATAAATATACATCACATTGATGACTATTGGGTTAATGTGGCTCATAAATTAAACAAACGAAAGGCCTCTATCGTGTCATCAATATGCAAATGTTAAATGTGATCTCAAGGGGAGTCAAATCAAGTTCCGTGGATTATAATCATGGAAAATTCACTTGTTTAGAAATAAGGGAATTATTCTTTTCTATAAGGGTGTTGAGATCATGCCACTTATTACTTCTCACAGCTCATGTTTGAACTAAACAATGGATTATACATACATCAATATGGATAAACAAGCTTATTAAATTATAATCCTACACTAATTATGACTAATCAAGTTAATCGAACTCTAATACCTCTCTAAAATTCTTTGATGAAACCAACAAAACAAGATTGTTAATCAATACAATTAGACTATAATGTGAGCTAAACTTCTCATAAACACAAAATCAATATAAACCCATTTAATTCCAACTGAATGAAGACGGTAGAAAGGAAATTCTCTAGAATGCTTAAACCAAAAACTTGGGGGGGTTTAAGCTCCCAAAGAGAGAGAATAAGATTAGAGAACTAAATCATGAAGTTCAAAGCGTAAATCAACGCCAAAGCAAGTCAAAATAGTGAATTAAGGGGGGAAAATGCAACATGAAATTGCTAGAAGATGAGAATAAAAAATAGCGAGAAAAGACAAAATCTCAAACTTGAATATAGCTACATATTAGTCTAAATTTTATACTAATATAATCCTAAAACCTAAAAATCCTACTTAAAAGGTACTTACATTATGAATGGGGGTGAGAGGGAATATTTATGGGCCTAACGTCCAGGAAATGGCACAACCGTGTCACTCCCCTTAAAAAGCATAGCAACAATTGCAAGCAGGTGTGCCACCCTGGTGGTCCCTAGTTGCATGTTGTTTCGCTTGCAGCTTCCACGGTTGCTAAACTTGACCGTGCTTCATTATTATCTCATATCAACCCAGCCATGCCATATGGTTAACATGGTCGTGTTTTGTTCCTCTTATCTTTATTCTTTCTCAAGTTAAGTCCCTGGATCTTATTGCCAACTTTCCGTATATTCTTCACCCGGTATTTATCGTTTGTACAATTTTCTTTTATCAAATGCGAAATAAAGAACACACCAACAAAAAGCATCATTTAAGAATTGCTGCAAAAGTTAAAATTCAAGTCAAATGATGTGTACAATTGTCACATCAAAAATCACACAACTCTCATGAAAACTATTCAAAGAGCAAAAAAATTATAAGGATAGGAGGTACGTCAAAAGGGAATGATCTCACCAGGTT